>JASAMZ010014429.1:0-16373 GCA_030248115.1 Linhomoeus sp. GSCO2_2 | reverse complement strand
CAACGGCAACAGACAACAACAGGGCAATACAGGGGGACTCTGCAGGAAGGCTTAGTAGAACTTCGCCTTCTCAGACCCTCTCCTGAAAGGATTACTGACTCATGCATCACTGTTACTGGAAGTTGTAACAAGATAATCATAGCTGTAAGGGGGGGGGGTGCCCCCTATCTCTTCCCCCTCCCCCGCCTCCCCCTCCTCCCTCCTTTTTTACTGAAAGCCTTCGCCCTCCTCTTCAAAAATTGCAAAAATTTTCGCCTGCGGCGCTATACTTGGGCTGTTTTTCATCAAAATTAAGCGATTCTTAGCACTTTTTACCCTACTCCGGAAAATTTCCTTGCTTTTTTTTGACAAATTTTAGGTCATTTTGACCCCCCCGCCCTCCCCCTTGGTTTCAGAACAATGCCCTTTTCACCCCCCAAATCCGGATAACCCCCCCCCCCCCCCTCTCCGCGGGGGCGCGTTACAGGTATGAGTATGAGTAGAATCATCACCTGTAGAAGAGGACAACAGCCAGGAAGGCCGTCTGCGCCGCCACCACTCCCAGGAAGATCGTTGAAGAAGAAGACAGGTGGAAGGGCTGTAGGGCACCTGCAGTTGCAGAGGTTGCATTGTCATCACTGTGGTCTGGCACCTCTGTGACAGTCAGTGCAGTGCAGTGCAATGGCCCCACTTGTCCAAGGGTGCGTGGCCTGTCTCTGCTGATTGAGCCTCAGCTGTTCCAGGTCCCTTCTGATTCCATCCATATCGCCCTCCATCTGGAACTCCTTGAGCACATAGCTGTCCTGGGCGCCTCCACCCTGCTGCTGCTGCTGCTGCTGTCCCCCTCCTCCCCCGCTGGCCAGCCTCTGCTCCATGTTGATGCTGCGCGAGTAGATGTCGTTCACGTAGGTCTTCACGTCTGCAAAGTGGAGGACAGTCAACAGTGTCAATATACCGTAAGTGGTCTAATAAGCCCTAGGCAGCTTATTGTATCAACCTACGAGCAGGAAGGAATACTCGGTAAGGGGTATAAGGGAGGGGGCTTATTAGGAGGGGAAGGCTTAAAAAAAAAAAAAAAAAAAAGAAAAAAAAAAAAAAAAACAAGAAAAAAAAAAAAAAAAAAAAAAACTAAAAATATCTTACGGCATAAAGCACTTATTAGAGCATCTACAGTATGCCTCTCAATACAGTATCTGTCCCACAGGCAATCACCCTTCATGGACTGCCCAATCTCCCTGGCCAGTTGCATGAGTTCGTTCACCTCGTGCCTTCTGAAGGTGTCGATCTGTTGACCTCCTGCAGGCTGCACCTGGGCCTGGCTGCTGCTGGCCCACGGCCGCCCCACCAGCCTGACTGCGGACTGCAAAGATCAGGCAGTGTTAGAAATGTATGGAGTGCAATGTGTAAGAAGAATGTCTGAGTGAAGTGGGCAGTGTGTGGGACAAGGCCTCAGGAAACAGGCCGAAATCTAAGTAATTCTGCTCGAGTCGTTTTACATATCCGAGATTCAGTTTTCAACAATTTTCACCTGAATTTGTTTTAAATTTACCTTCACTTTTCCAAAATTTACACTCATTACAATTACTGAACAAGTACACACTTTTACAACAATTACCCTTTCAACATTTCTTTTTGAATTGTTCTTAACTTTACTCGGCATACCTTACTTTTCAAAGTATGTCACTCACTCTCTCCCATGAGCTTTGTGTGCCTACTCTGCGATTGTATGACCTGGTTGATCTTGGTCGACATCTGCATCATCACCTGGTGGATGGAGTTCTGACTCTTGAAGATCAGACGCAGCTCCCCTGGCCGTCGTGTCCTCGAACTAAAGATGCGACACAAAGCATTTTATTAGGCAGGAATACACTAACACCCTGTACTGTTCGTTTGAATGACAAACACTCACATGCTTGACGAACTCGTCCATTGTATCCTCGTCCATCTTGACCTTGTCTGGATGTTCCTTCTGGAATCTGCAGCAACAGTTATGAGGCACACAGACTTCTATCCACAGGGAAAAGCAGCACCTCACTTACCGTAGACCGCCGAACAGTGGTGCGCATCACTATAAATTCTAACCGCGCTCTACCACGCACCACTATTAGTTCAACCTGCTGTTACCCAGGTTTATATCTTCAGAACATGCAATAAATAAGCCTCGAAAGTTCTTACTGCTCACCACCACTTCAACTGGAATTGTGTTTATTATGAACACAGAGCACTGTCGTCAGATGTAAAGCAGCTTGCGTGCACAATATCTATTGCTAAAGGCTCACTGTCCCCGAATAACAGTGCGTGCACCACTATTTAAACGTGCACATCTATTCGGCGGTTTACGGTAGCCACTCACTTCTGCCTCTGTTCCTCATACTCCTGCCACTGCTTCTCTATCTCTAGCCTCACGATCAAATCGCCTGTTCAAATCAAATCAAGTCGCTTTCACACTCCACTGCTGCAGGCCTTCTGTACACGGCCCAGCAGGGTGTGTTGGGCAACGTGTTCGGCTCCAACGACTACTGCACTGACTGGGCCTATTCTTTGACTCTTTCGACAACGATGGACAGGTGGGGAAGACTGTAGGCATCGGTAATTGTCTTGAATATTTATCATTCGTTTATTTCTCTTCAGAAGAACAATCCCTTCATCATGCTGATGGTCAACGACGGCACAAGGGCCTACGACCACCAGACGTGAATACAATAGCACTTGTGAACAATGATTTGTCCGATTATCGATTATTGTACACTGTATATTGTCTCAGGGACGGCTCTCGTACCATGATTGGGGGCTGTCAGAAGGACTATCGCAACAAGCCCTACCCGGTCAAGGTCAAGATCGAGTACTTCAAGAACGTCGTACAGGTTTGTCACTTGTCTTCTAGTGTTATAGGTGCGATTCGGGAGGTTCGGGGGGGGGGGGGTCGAGGGGGGTACACCCCCTCCACTAGCAACGGCCAACAAGAATGAAATTCTAGGTAACCCCCCCCCCCCACTTTAGCCGAGATGACAGCTACCCTCCCCCCCCCTCAAAAGCAGGAAATTTCACAACAATCGATCTAAATAGTTAAAAACTTTTCACCTGCAGCATGTTCTATGAGTTTTATATAGGCATTTTGGCGGTCCAAGATTCAACGAGAAAGATTAGTTGGCACTCTTTTTGCTGTGTTTGGCATTTTTTCGCAATTGGAGCTCCAAGAACGCGATTATTGCTTTTGTTACCCCCCCCCCCCCTGCCCCCAAAACCGAGCCTAACCCTCCTCCCCGAAACCCCGCGACCAGTCGCACTTACGCCTGGTGCGCCTGAGAGTTGACAAACTGTCGATTCAGTGGTCTATGTCCTGCAGGTGTTCGTGCACGACGGCATGTCCCAGCAGGAGAGGTACGAGCTGTGCATCAGGGCTGAGAACATCATTCTGCCCAGAAATGGTTTCTTCGGCCTCTCAGCCGCCACTGGGGGACTGGCGGGTATGTTGAGAATAGTATTGTTGTACATGAAAAGTTGTTGAAATTCTGAACTTTCAGACGACCACGACGTGCAGTTGTTCAGTCTCAACTCGCTTCTGACGGAGCCTCCCAAACCGGTATGTAGTGATTGGAAGTGTGTGTCAGTGTACTGTTGTCGCTATCGAAAATGCGAGGGTTGTCGTCATCTCAGCCCTCGACCATACCCCAAGACGAGAGGCAGAAGTACGAGAAGGAGTTCGAGAAGCAGTGGCAGGAGTATGAGGAACAGAGGCAGAAGTGAGTGGCTACCGTAAACCGCCGAATAGATGTGCACGTTTAAATAGTGGTGCACGCACTGTTATTCGGGGACAGTGAGCCTTTAGCAATAGATTTTGTGCACGCAAGCTGCTTTACATCTGACGACAGTGCTCTGTGTTCATAATAAACACAATTCCAGTTGAAGTGGTGGTGAGCAGTAAGAACTTTCGAGGCTTATTTATTGCATGTTCTGAAGATATAAACCTGGGTAACAGCAGGTTGAACTAATAGTGGTGCGTGGTAGAGCACGGTTGAATTTATAGTGATGCGCACCACTGTTCGGCGGTCTACGGTAAGTGAGGTGCTGCTTTTCCCTGTGGATAGAAGTCTGTGTGCTTCATAACTGTTGCTGCAGATTCCAGAAGGAACATCCAGACAAGGTCAAGATGGACGAGGATACAATGGACGAGTTCGTCAAGCATGTGAGTGTTTGTCATTCAAACGAACAGTACAGGGTGTTAGTGTATTCCTGCCTAATAAAATGCTTTGTGTCGCATCTTTAGTTCGAGGACACGACGGCCAGGGAGCTGCGTCTGATCTACGAGAGTCAGAACTCCATCCACCAGGTGATGATGCAGATGTCGACCAAGATCAACCAGGTCATACAATCGCAGAATCAGCACACCGGACTACTGGGAGAGAGTGAGTGACATACTTTGAAAAGTAGGTATGCGGTGTAAACTAAGAACAATTCGAAAAGAAATGTTGAAAGGGTAATTGTTGTAAAAGTGTGTACTTGTTCAGTAATTGTAATGAGTGTAAATTTTGGAAAAGTGAAGGTAAATTTAAGAAAAATTCAGGTCAAAATTGTTGAAAACTGAATCTCGGATATGTAAAACAACTCGAGCGGAATTACAGATTTCGGCCTGTTTCCTGAGGCCTGTCCCACACACTGCACTCATTCAAACATTCTTCTTACACATTGCACTCCATACATTTCTAACCTGCCTCATCTTTGCAGTCCGCAGTCAGGCTGGTGGGGCGGCTGTGCCCCAGCAGCAGCCAGGCCAGGTGCAGCCTGCAGGAGGTCAACAGATCGACACCTTCAGAAGGCACGAGGTCAACGAACTCATGCAACTGGCCAGGGAGATTGGGCAGTCCATGAAGGGTGATTGCCTGTGGGACAGATACTGTATTGAGAGGCATACTGTAGATGCTCTAATAAGTGCTTTATGCCGTAAGATTAGTAAGCCTTCCCCCTCTAATAAGCCCCCTCCTTTATACCCCCTTACCGAGTATTCCTTCCTGCTAGTAGGTTGATACAATAAGCTGCCTAGGGCTTATTAGACCATTACGGTATATTGACACTGTTGACTGTCCTCCACTTTGCAGACGTGAAGACCTACGTGAACGACATCTACTCGCGCAGCATCAACATGGAGCAGAGGCTGGCCAGCGGGGGAGGAGGGGGACAGCAGCAGCAGCAGCAGCAGGGTGGAGGCGCCCAGGACGGCTATGTGCTCAACCAGATGAAGGGCAATTTGGATGGGATCAAGAGGGACCTGGAACAGCTGAGGCTCAATCAGCAGAGACAGCCACACCCTGGACAAGTGGGGCATTGCACTGCACTGCACTGACTGTCACAGAGGTGCCAGACCACAGTGATGACAATGCAACCTCTGCAACTGCAGGTGCCCTCCAGCTGTCCCACCTGTCTCTCTTCAACGATCTTCCTGGGAGTGGTGGCGGCGCAGACGGCCTTCCTGGCTGTTGTCCTCTTTCTCAGGTGATGATTCTACTCATACTCATACCTGTAACGCGCCCCCGCGGAGAGGGGGGGGGGGGGTTATCCGGATTTGGGGTGTGGGGTTTCCAAAACCGAGGAGGGGGGTCAAAATGACCTAAAATTTGTCAAAAAGCAAGGAAATTTTGCAAAAATAGGGTAAAAAGTGCTAAGAATCGCTTAATTTTGATGAAAAACAGCCAAGTATAGCGCCGCAGGCGAAAACTTAGTTTTTGGGAGGGGGACTTTCAGGTGGGGGGAGGGGGGGGGGGGGGGGGAAGGAGATAGGGGGCACCCCCCCCCCCCCCCAGCGTTACAGCTATGATTCTACTCTTGTTACAACTTTCCAGTAACAGTGATGCATGAGTCAGTAATCCTTTCAGGAGAGGGTCTGAGAAGGCGAAGTTCTACTAAGCCTTCCCTCCAGAGTCCCCCTGTATTGCCCTTTTGTTGTCTGTTGCCGTTGTTGTTGTTTGTTCCCCCTCCCTCCCGTTCGTTCACTTACGCACTGGCAAGAGAGAGGAAGTGGTTCTAGGAAATTCGACAGAGAGAGAAATCAGAAAAGAAAATATTCATTCGTCCTTCCTGTGATCCATATATTCCTTTGCTCGGTTGCTGAAGCTGACTGATCGTTCTGTTTCCCTGTTGGTTGAATGCGTGCAATGATGGCCTCTTTGGTACTGGTGGTGATACTGTAACTGTGAACACGCAGGGTGTGTTGTATTACGTATGAATTGTGGCGACGATTACGGTAGCTGCACTAGGGGCCGTGTGCTATGAATGGGCGAAACGATTCTGGATTCGTCTTGTGCTTATTTATTGGGCCGCCAACCTTTGAGTTTCTGTTGTTTGCTAGAGATGGTGTTAGGTTTCTCCCTGCGCATTCCCTGCAATGAGGGTACATTTTCGAGTTCTGTGAGGTTGGAAGACGACTTTGCCAATCGCGTGGTTGGGTTGAAAAGAAAAGAATGAGTGAAAAATCGAATGACAGTTTGGGAAGTACTCACTCATTTCTAATAGACTGTCAATTCGCTTCACAAAACTTGGCGTGTAGATCAGCCTTCTTGTGCGTCAGCCTTTGGACTACAGCAATCCCCAAAGGTGTTATTTGTCCTATGAAGCACGTGTTGAAGGGGCCCAAAATAGGGTCAACTTCGGGTGCCCGTATCCTATATACTAAGCGGCTAACGATGTCTGTCACACGTCTGTCCGGGTACTGTTAACACGATAACTCCCGACAGCCATGACGGATAGCGATGATCTATACACCAAAAGAACCGTCGTCCTCTGTAGTTTTGCACCTCCTATTGTGGACATTTACTGATGTCTAAATTTCACAAAATTCGCGAAAATATCAGCTGCACAGTACATTCTGAGCACTAAGGAGCAACTGCATGCCACTTTTGTGGAAATTTTGCACTGTCATGCCACCATTCACTGCAGAGTTGTCGCTGTGAGACTCTGAGGTGTATTTAGAGGCATGGGAGCAGGTGCGGCAGTAAATGCAGGCACTGGCAGGGACACTTTGTCAAACGACTTTAGATAAACCTGAAAACACCTATGGGCTAAGCACAAATGTCGGTGGGTTGAATTCAGTGTATTCTGAGGCATGGGCACTGGTGCAACCATAAATTCAGGCACTGGCAGGGGCACAGCATCAAACGGCTTTAGATCTATCTGAATCTCCTATGGGCTGATGTGAGCATTGCTGTGTGGCTGTGTGGTTGTGAACAGTGGCAGTTTTCCATAGGTCAATAAATGTGGCTCTGTTTGCATAGGCATTCGGCTGTTGAGTATACAGTATCACCTACGGGCTAAAGGCTCTAGTCCTATATACTAAGCGGCATAGAGTCTGTCTGTTTGTTTGTTTGTTTGTTTGTTTGTCTGTCCGGCCTTTTTCTCGCGACACAGTTGATGGATCCTGGAGATCAATGGATCAAAATAGCCGTCATTGACTGCGATTTGTCCCCTCCTATTTTAAAACTTTTGCAAATTACTAAATTCCACAAAAATCACGAAAATATCGGCTGCACAGTACATTCTGACCACTAAGGAGTGGCTGATGGTTGCTTTCATGCACATTTCGCACCGGTTGTGTTACCATTCACTACAGAGTTGCCGCTGTGAGACCCCGACATGTATTCAGAGGCACGGGAACAGGTTCGAAGGTAAATGCAGGCACTGGCAAGGGCGCAGTGTCAAGAGACATTTGATGTGTCTGAAACCTCTTATGGGCTAAACACAAACACCTATGTTCAGAGTTGAGTGTAATCAAAAGCACCGGAGCAGGCACAATGGTAACTGCAGGCACTGGCAGGGGCACAGTGTCAGATGACATTCGATCTATCTGAAATCTCCTGTGGGCTAAATGCAAGCATCCATGTGTTAGCTTCAGTGTATCGTCAGGAGTGGCAGCTGGTGCAACCTAAAAGCAGGCACTGACAGATGCACAGATCTATCTGAATCTCCTATGGGCTGTTGTGAGCATTGGCTGTGAAGCGTGGGCCAATACATGTTGTGAGCAGTGGCTGATTTCCATGGGTCGATACAAATGGCTCTGTTTCCATAGGTGTTCAGCTATAGATATACAGTATCGCCTATGGGCTAAAGGCACTAGTCCTATATACTAAGCGGCATAGAGTCTGTCTCTTTGTTTGTTTGTCTGTCCGGCCATTTTCTCGCGACACAGTTGATGGATCCTGGAGATCTATAGATCAAAAGAACCGTCATTGACTGCGATTTGTCCCCTCCTATTTTAAAACTTTTGCAAATTACTAAATTCCACAAAAATCACGAAAATATTGGCTGCACAGTACATTCTGACCACTAAGGAGTGGCTGATGGTTGCTTTCATGCACATTTCGCACCGGTTGTGTTACCATTTGCTACAGAGTTGTCGCTGTGAGACCCCGACATGTATTCAAAGGCACGGGAACAGGTTCGAAGGTAAATTCAGGCACTGGCAAGGGCGCAGTGTCAACAGACATTTGATGTATCTGAAACCTCTTATGGGCTAAACACAAACACCTATATTCAGAGTTGAGTGTAATCAAAGGCACGGGAGCAGGCACAATGGTAAATGCAGGCACTGGCAGGGGCACAGTGTCAGATGACATTAGATCTATCTGAAATCTCCTATGGGCTAAATGCAAGCATCCATGTGTTAGCTTCAGTGTATCCTGAGACATGGCAGCTGGTGCAACCCTAAAGGCAGGCACTGACAGAGGCACAGTGTCAAATGACTTTAGATCTATCTGAATCTCCTATGGGCTGTTGTGAGCATTGGCTGTGAACCATAGGCCAATACATGTTGTGAGCAGTGGCTGATTTTCATGGGTCGATACAAATGGCTCTGTTTCCATAGGTGTTCAGCTATAGATATACAGTATCGCCTATGGGCTAAAGGCACTAGTCCTATATACTAAGCGGCATAGAGTCTGTTTGTTTGTCTGTTTGTTTGTTTGTCTGTTTGTCTGTTAACACGATAACTCTAGCTACAGTTGACGGATCGCGATGATCTATGGCTTAAACTGACCGTCGTGACATGTAGTTTTGCACCTCCTATTGTGGACTTTGGCTGATGACTAAATTCCACAATATTTCGCAAATATCGGCTGCGCCAGTACATTCTGAGCACAGAAGGCTCCACACACTGCGATTGACGTTTGATTTCGCGCCAAAAACACTTTGCAGTGTCACCATTCATGACAGAGTTGTCGTTGTGAGACTCCAAAGTGTATTCACAGGCACTGCATGCACTGGCAGGGGCACAACATCAATCCTCTTTGGATCTATGTCAAATGTCTTTAGATCTATCTGAAATCTCCTACGGGCTAAACCCAGATGTCCATGGGCTAAACCCAAGTATCTATTGTGTGTTTACAGGCACGGGAGCTGGTGCGAGTGTAAATGTAGGCACTGGCAGGGGCACAGTGTCAAATGGCTTGAGATCAGTCAGAAATGCCATATTGGCTAAACACAAATGTCTATGGGCTAAACACAAGAGTCTACTGTGTATTTACAGGCACATGAGCTGGCACGATCCTAAACGTAGGCACTGGCAGGGGCACAGGGTCGAATGGCTTGAGATCTATCTGAAATGTCCTATGGGCTAAACCCAATTGTCTATGGGCTAAACCCAAGCATCTATTGTGTATTTGCAGGCACAGGAGCTGGCGAGATTCTAAACATAGGCACTGACAATGGCACAGGGTCTAATGACTTGAGATCTAACTGTACTGTCCTGCAGTGCACTGATTTCGATGATTGCATTATCTCCTTCATGCTCTGTAGATTATCCATGGGCTATTGACCAGAGAGATTCTCCTACGGGCTAAAGGCTCTAGTCCTATATACTAAGCGCCATAGAGTCTGTTTGTTTGTCTGTTTGTTTGTTTGTCTGTTTGTCTGTTAACACGATAACTCTAGCTACAGTTGACGGATCGCGATGATCTATGGCTTAAACTGACCGTCGTGACATGTAGTTTTGCACCTCCTATTGTGAACTTTGGCCAATGACTAAATTCCACAATATTTCGCAAATATCGGCTGCGCCAGTACATTCTGAGCACAGAAGGCGCCGCACACTGCGATTGACGTTTGATTTCGCGCCAAAAGCACTTTACAGTGTCACCATTCATGACAGAGTTGTCGTTGTGAGACTCCAAAGTGTATTCGCAGGCACTGCATGCACTGGCAGGGGCACAGCATCAAACTGCTTTGGATCTATGTCAAATGGCTTGAGATCTATCTGAAATCTCCTACGTGCTAAACCCAAATACCTACGGGCTAAACCCAAGTGTCTATTGTGTATTTACAGGCACGGGAGCTGGTGCGAGCCTGAATGTAGGCACTGGCAAGGGCACAGGGTCGAATGGCTTGAGATCTATCTGAAATGTCCTACGGGCTAAACCCAATTGTCTATAGGTTAAATCCAAGCGTCTATTGTGTATTTGCAGGTATGGGACTGATGCCATCCTAAATGCAGGCACTGGCAGGGGCACAGGGTCGAATGGCTTGAGACCTATCTGAGATGCCCTACAGGCTAAACCCAAGTGACGACAGGCTAAACTCAAGTTTCTATTGTGTATTTACAGGCATGGGAGCTGGTGCAATCCTAAATGCAGGCACTGGCAGGAGCACAGTATCAAATGATTTGGGATGTAGCTGTAGCATCCTGCGGTGGGCTGAATTCGATGATGGCATTATCTCCTTCATGCTCTGCAGATTACCCATGGGCTATTGACCATAGAGATTCTCCTACGGGCTAAACACCACTAGTCTCAAGAACTGTAGTAGGTAGGGAGACGCGGAAACTTGCATTCGACTAGTTTTCGAAAGTACTAAAACATTATTTCAGAATCAGCAAAATCGTTGGAGGTCGAAAAAAGTGTCCGCACCAAGGTCGATTCTTCCAGAAAGCGTCTCTTAAAACCTCCAGTCGAGTTTACCGCGTCGAGAAGGGTTGACTATTGAGGGGAACGTTAAGACGAATGATATAATCGAATCGAATCCACAATCAAGTCAACGTCACTGTGGGTGGGTCAATGGGTGCCACCTCCCGCGGACGCGGTTCCCTGCGCAGGCGGCTACGTCACTAGTCCCTGCGGGAGTATCGATTCTGATCAACTTGGCACAACTTATCAGAGTGATTGATCCCAGGGTGAACTCATTTACAATGGCCAGTACACCCCCCCCCCCCCCCCCCCAACCCATTGTGGGCACGATCGAATGTAGTCACTTGGAGTGGAGCTCCGGTGTGTACCAGTGTAAGTCGACATGTACCGGGTCATTCGAAAGAAACTCCACACCCCCCACCCCCACAGCATGCTTTGTAAAAGTTAGCGAGGTTATATTTACACACATGATACCGTGATGTCTCACGGAGGCCCGTCCTTCTCTTGGAGAGGAGACCAACCCCGTGGAGAAGAAGAGCACCGTCATCGTCAGCAGAAGTAAACCAAATTTGATTGATCACTGCTCAAGATTGCTAAATGATAGAAATGTCCTTATTACGGTTGTTTACGACAGTTCACCTTGCGACTCCACTGTGCGCTTCCCAACCAGCCTCCGGGGCTGGAACCCGTTCAATATCAACCGTTGCCAATTCCTCCTAACGTGTGTAGCGTTTCACCATTATCTTGAGTCAGGGCATGCTGTGCGTGCAGATCGATCAGCTCGCGACCAAAGAAGGCACTCCGCCTAGCCAATTACTGCTCTCCCACCCGCCCGCGCAGCACTCCACTTGGGATCGCTCGGCACGCCTCTTCACCATAATTATCTCTGCGGGAATACTCGTTCTGGCGGCAGCTTAGGGGCACGATTCGATTGGAAATCTCTCTCTCTCTCTGTCTCGCCTCTCTGTCTGTCTACAATTGGTGTACAATTAGGCCTATCTTTCAATTGTCTTTCACCGTGTCCTGAGCTCGGGGGTGTTTCAATAGCCGTTCGTCATTCAAATCTACTGGTTAACGCCATACATACATACTCCAAGAATGGCCAACGTCGTTGTGGCTCAGTCGCCGTTCTCTGCGTTGTGCAACGAGCTTCTGGAATCCGTCTTGCAGTATTTGTCCTTCTCCGAAGCGGCGAGAGCGGAACGCGTTTGCCGCCGCTTCCGAGAGGCCGTTCAAGTCATGTTTCGGCCGGGCAAACGCCCGACGGAGCTTTGGCTGACGCTGACGAAGAAAGCGGAGGGGCGTGGTGCGATCGTCGAAATCGAGTGCAACTCGCCATTCTGGGAGCTTCTCAAGTTAATCGATCTCGACTTTGATTGGTGGTGTTCATGCCGAGACGACGACACGTTACGCGCCGCGAGAAATCGACAGTCGCGCAAAGAAGTCGTCGACTGCGTCGACGCCCTCGTCAACAGGTGCAGCACTCGTGACTCTGCGGAGGAGCTGGGGACCAGTCTGAGATTGATCGTCATCCACATTAGAGTCGACACCAGGGTAACTAACGGGTCGTTTCGCCACTTGGCATCCGGATCGTGGCTTGCGCTTCCGAATGCTTTCGTTCAATCAGCATCTATGTACCTACAGTAGTATCTGACGATTGAAGTTCAGAAACTGGTAGATGCGCAGTGCGAGTCAAGCAAACCAAAACGTCTTCAGCGTTGCGTACGCCACGACGACCCGGAGATCCACAGCAACCTCTACCACAATCTTATTAGCGACACAATCGGCGCTGTCGCCGCTGCGCCCGGGCAACGGTCCCTTCAACTATGGATCTGCCATGATATCGCTCTGAGGTGAAGTCTGAATGTGGGCCGCTCTTGCCACTGCGTGCGCAACTTTTGCAGAAAGAGTTTTATGCAGCACAGTGCGCCGCTCACCTCCAAACGGAACAAGCTGTGTGTGTAAACAAGCTGTGTGTGTAAAAAGTTCAACCTATACTTTGTGTCTGTCACATCTTGGTGAACAGTATAGTGAACTTAATACACATCGTTAGCCGCTTCTGGAGAAATTAGCTTGAGAATGTCTGCTATAAACTACAGTTGGCAATATTTTCGTATACAAAGTGGTTTTGTATATTTTTTTGTATATTTCTTTGTATATTTTTTGTATATATACATATACATGTACAAAATACAAAGTTTTTGAAATATACATATACATATACAAAACATGGCAAATATACAAACTTTGTATTTTGTATATTTCTACCGTAATTTCATACTGTATCCATGACAATTCTCGAAGATTGCGGTTGCTGGAGTGTGACATAGGACGTACTGGTTGTCACAGCTGTGTTGTACCAAGAACTGTACAAAGGCACACTGAATTCTAAAAGACCCAATGGTACAGTAAAGCTTTGGGACGACCACAAACCTTCATGTATAAATCATACTGGGGTCATGACATGTCATTTTGTAAGGGATTTAATGGTTTGGAGTACGGTAGAAAAATATACAATATACAAAGCATATACAAAGAAAAACTTTGTATATATTTTTGTATATATACAAAATACAAAATACAAAATAATTCGATTGTATATATAGTATACATATACAAAATACAAAAAAATTTGAAATATTGCCAACTGTACTATAAACCAAGTGCAGTTATTATCACGATACGGTTGTCTGTACAGCTGATCTAAGTGATCAGTGATATCGCCGCGTTCGCTATATGTTATCGGCATGATACGACGCCGTTCATCTAAAGTTTCTAGCTGTGTGAAATCTTCACATCCAACAAAAAACTTGCCAAAGATGGAAACTTGCTAGCGTCTGAACACAACTATCAGAGTTTTGAGGCTCGGTAATCAACTTGGCCCACTTTTGGAGCAACGGGACGCGACTGTCACCGCATGACTCAGCAACACAAACGGACGCCAACACTTCGCTGGGTCATACGTGTAAGCGCCAACCGGCCAGGGGGGGGGGGGGGGGGGGGGGGGGGGTATAGGACCCCTCAGGGGGGGGGGGGGGGGGTCTGAGGCCCCTCGAGGGGGGGGGGGGGGGTAAAATGACCTAAAAAATTTTCCAAAAAAGTACCAACAAATAAGAAGATTTTGCAACAAACCCAGCGGCTGGGTGTTATCGACGCCATCGTGTGACAAGATGCCAATCGACGGGGTGGTGGTGTGAGCGTAGGTATAGTCTTCAATGAAACTCGCTACCAGGTAGCATTGGACACAGAGATTTAAGGTTATGTAAAGAATTTTGCTGACGTGGAGAAACCAGAAGCCGCTACACCGATGATTGTTTGGCTATTCGGGTGTCAAAACGCAAATGACAAAACCAGAATAAAGCGCAGCAAAAGAACAAAATGGTTGCCGAGGATCGAGCCTCGGTCGGCTCGCACGTTTTTGCGCGCGATCCGGCGGCTTTCCGAGCCTACGCCATGCTGTCGCATTACAGCGCTTCTCAAAACGGCGCTCTTACACTCTCAGTTGGCGTCTAATCAGCAGACTACGGTGCTTTGGCACGTCCGCACGATCGATATGCCCCGTAAGCACCGTAACATTGCAAATAGAGATAATTTGTCGAAAAATTTCAAACTTCAAACGATGCACCCTCACTCATTTTGAAATTAGCAACAGCAAATCTCATCGGATCTGTAATCGGCGACATCGACTCTACCTGACGCCATCTGTCACGTGTTTTACTTCGGGAGGACAAAAAAGTTCGCGGACTACACATCGTCATCTGTATATGTATATACACATCGCCGCGCTGAGGCGCGGCGAAAAAGAGCTGCAACCTATACTTTGTGTCTGTCAAATCTTGGTGAACAGTATGGTGAACTTTCTACACATCGTTAGCCGCATCTGGAGAAAGTGTCTTTGAGAAATTCTACGTTTATACCAAGTGCACCTACCTATCCCCACGATACGGTTGTCTGTACAGCTGATCTGAAGCTCAGTGATATCGCCGCGTTCGCTATATGTTATCGGCATGATACGACGTCGTTTATCTGATGTTTCCTACCTGTGTGAAAACGTCACATCCAACAAAAAACTTGCCAAAAGTTTGGGTGCGAGCGAATTCCTGTTATCTCCATACGCATTTCTGTTTCCGAGGGCACATTCATCAATAAACAGCTGTTCTGGCCATCAGACGAAAATCTCGATTTTGAGATTTTCTTAAATTTTGATTCTCAGAGATATTCTCGAAATTGGAATTTATTAAAACTGTAAAACTGTGCCACAAATTCTTATTGGCATACGGGCCTTACCATTTCTGCGTTCAAATTCGTAAAAAAACGACGTTCTATTTTTTGTTGATTTTTGGAATTTTGAAAAATAATCACGTATTTCTATTAAATTCCACATTTGCAAAAAATTTCTCTTGCGTTACAAATTATCAGCAGTCTATTTCTCTTTCCATTTCTAAAGAAATTTCGCCGCTATATCATCAGGTGAAAAAGTCGATTTTCGACATTTTCATATTTTGATTGAAAGTATCTCGAAATTAAAATTTTTAAAAACTTCAAAACTATGTCACAAATTCTTATCGGCATACGACCTTTCCATTTTTGCATAGCAATACGTAACTTGTCGAGCACATCTATCGCTCGCAGATCCTGTCGAGGCTTCCGGGAGCTGCTGCACAGGCGACGCCAGCGTTATCAGGTCGGCTACCGTCGTCGCCTCGCTGTCGGCTGGAGTGGCTGCGCCAGCACCGCTCGTCGGAATAGCCCCGCTGTCGATGTCGAGCTGTTGCAGAACTGCTCCTGTCAATCCAGCGATCGTCGGATCCCAGCGCCGATTGGCAACAGCCAGCGACGAAGGTGGCGTAGCAGCCGTCGTCGAAGGCTCGGCTGGGATGGCGCGGCGACTCCTGCTGCTACTGGGCGACTGGCACGGCAGTGGCCATTGATGATCTTCCAGCAGCCGCAGACTGCGAGGAGAAGCGTCAGCAGGACATAGCCGGAAGCACCAGTCGCCAGCGCCAGCCAGTCGACGCCGCCTTCCGCCGTCAGCTCGGCCGCCGTCAATGTGGAAGGCTGGCCCGTCGCCACCGCCGTCGTCGCTTCCCAGATCGACCGATTCGTCGCTGTCGCCGTCCCGTCGACCGGCGGAGGGCTCGGAAGGTAGGGAGGTGGCGCCGTCCTTCTTGGGCACTGGCACTCGCATGGCCGACGCCTGATGTTCTTCCTCAGGTCGCAGGGGAAGCAGCAGTGCATGGTCTCGACGCGGGACACTGTCGCCGGCAGTTCATGAAGCGCTTCGGCAGGACGGTCGGTCGGAGCCCACAGGACGCGTCGGACGCCGCTTGCCGACACGTCGCTGGCCGCAGCGCGTACATCGTCGACGTCGGCCCTCCGGTCGCAGAGCAGGAGTGTGATGGAGACGGCGATGCAGGGAACGCCCATTTTCGTATTTCCTTTACATCCACATTGTTGATATTTACATCCGCAAATACAACTGTTTCTGATCTGATGTGCAAATCTGGTAGA
>JASAMZ010014427.1:0-18716 GCA_030248115.1 Linhomoeus sp. GSCO2_2 | reverse complement strand
TGTGGTCCTTGGTTCATTTCGTATTGCTGGGGTTGTTCGCTTGTTGTGCAGTTTTTATCGCGAACAATTCGAAATTTTCAGCCACCACCAATCCGCCTCCACCTACCACCACTGGAACCGGATCCATTGGGATAGCCACGTTCCTGTTCTTCGGAACGACAGTCGTGCAGTTCATCATCAGTGGCGGCAGTGGCGCCGCCATCTGACAAGAAGATCTAACACTAGGACCACTAGAATGTTTTCTTGAAGTAGTAGGCGTGTTGATTTCAATTCTAGGCACATTCGATACGATTTGGGTCAAAATACCTCTCTATATCGAGTCTTGGTTGCCATGCCGGTGGTTCTCTACCTACAGTTGTAATTTACATCACCGAAGTGCCATGCGCAATTCACGCACCCATCGTTCTCTGGTGATCTCGTCGTTCGCTGGACTACTGCGCCTAGATTTCAGGTTAATTTGACCGCTATTAGTTTGACGCGATTACTGCATTCTATTAAAAGTTAAGGTGAGCATGGTATGAGTGCCGTCGTCTGTTATCTCTAACCTGATACGCGCATCGCCTCTACTTGATTGGTCTGTGGAGAAGACATCGAAAGAAGGGGTCAAGATTCCCAACATCGCACTACGAAACCACTGAGGTCGGACCACCTTAGCCGCTTCCGACTCTGTAAAGTAGGCATCAATGATTGTGCTTAGGCTTGTCTGAGACGAGGTTTCCCCTAGGAAGCCTAAGACGAACCCTAAAGCCTCAGCCGAACCGCAGTCTAAGCTGTGGCTCTTCTCCACGAGCGCTCGTAAGCTCTGTCAACACACACTACTCACCACAAACCGCCCAGCCAGTGGCCGGGAGAATTTTCTGATTCTCTCGCTCGAGCCACGTAGAAGTGACGCATGTCGACACTCGCACGAGTCTTGCTTCCACTCTGCGCCCACGCGCGACAAAAGAATCACACACTTTTCGACGTTTGACACCACAATTCTCGCGCAAACTTGTTTGTCAGCCTAGAGTCCGCCGCCACGCAAAGCATGCAAATGAGTAAACAACAACAGCGTACAGTAATCGCAAACCATTTCACATTGCACTGTTACTCGAGTTCAAAATTCAAACACCGGATCTACCGTAACTGACGTGAGCGGAATTCGAACTTCTCACAGTGGGCGTACGGTATCTCTGTTAGTAGAGTTGCCGTCTTTGTGGCGTGTGGAAAGGGAAAAGATCGGCGAAACAACGGAAAGACGTCAGGAAGAAGGGCAGCAGCGACCGCGTCTGGCTTCCTGAGTGGGCAGAGTGCTGTTGCCCAGCTGGACTGCCGAGGGTCGACTTTGGCGGTCCTCCAGGCCGCTCACTTGGCGTCTCATCGCCAAGTGGAGGATCTCTGCGGGCAAAACAGAAGTGTAACTTTGTGTAGCATTCAACTGTGTAGCATTCCGACAGCACTTCACGTGTTAGTTCGGGCGAAACAAAACTAAAATTGCGTAGTACATGCTATAGGTCGTTGCGGTGGGTTTGGCGCGTGGAATTTTAGAAATTACAGTATGCCAATTCATGATTGCTTCAGAGAAGAATCGCCTCTCCTTTATGGAGACCTCGGCGGCGGATAGTACGAATGTCAGCGCCGCGTTCACGGCTATTCTCACAGGTGCATTGTTCATAGGTAGATGTGGGGCGTGTAAAAGTGGGAGAATACCGACTTTCGAGAGCATTTCTCATGCTTGTTTGAACGGACAACCCACCGCAACGACCTATAGCATGTACTACGCAATTTTAGTTTTGTTTCGCCCGAACTAACACGTGAAGTGCTGTCGGAATGCTACACAGTTGAATGCTACACAAAGTTACACTTCTGTTTTGCCCGCAGAGATCCTCCACTTGGCGATGAGACGCCAAGTGAGCGGCCTGGAGGACCGCCAAAGTCGACCCTCGGCAGTCCAGCTGGGCAACAGCACTCTGCCCACTCAGGAAGCCAGACGCGGTCGCTGCTGCCCTTCTTCCTGACGTCTTTCCGTTGTTTCGCCGATCTTTTCCCTTTCCACACGCCACAAAGACGGCAACTCTACTAACAGAGATACCGTACGCCCACTGTGAGAAGTTCGAATTCCGCTCACGTCAGTTACGGTAGATCCGGTGTTTGAATTTTGAACTCGAGTAACAGTGCAATGTGAAATGGTTTGCGATTACGGTACGCTGTTGTTGTTTACTCATTTGCATGCTTTGCGTGGCGGCGGACTCGAGGCCGAGAAACAAGTTTGCGCGAGAATTGTGGTGTCAAACGTCGAAAGTGTGTGATTCTTTTGTCGCGCGTGGGCGCAGAGTGGAAGCAAGACTCGTGCGAGTGTCGACATGCGTCACTTCTACGTGGCTCGAGCGAGAGAATCAGAAAATTCTCCCGGCCACTGGCTGGGCGGTTTGTGGTGAGTAGTGTGTGTTGACAGAGCTTACGAGCGCTCGTGGAGAAGAGCCACAGCTTAGACTGCGGTTCGGCTGAGGCTTTAGGGTTCGTCTTAGGCTTCCTAGGGGAAACCTCGTCTCAGACAAGCCTAAGCACAATCATTGATGCCTACTTTACAGAGTCGGAAGCGGCTAAGGTGGTCCGACCTCAGTGGTTTCGTAGTGCGATGTTGGGAATCTTGACGCCTTCTTTCGATGTTCTCCACAGACCAATCAAGTAGAGGCGATGCGCGTATCAGGTTAGAGATAACAGACGACGGCACTCATACCATGCTCACCTTAACTGTTAATAGAATGCAGTAATCGCGTCAAACTAATAGCGGTCAAATTAACCTGAAATCTAGGCGCAGTAGTCCAGCGAACGACGAGATCACCAGAGAACGATGGGTGCGTGAATTGCGCATGGCACTTCGGTGATGTAAATTACAACTGTAGGTAGAGAACCACCGGCATGGCAACCAAGACTCGATATAGAGAGGTATTTTGACCCAAATCGTATCGAATGTGCCTAGAATTGAAATCAACACGCCTACTACTTGAAGAAAACATTTTAGTGGTCCTAGTGTTAGATCTTCTTGTCAGATGGCGGCGCCACTGCCGCCACTGATGATGAACTGCACGACTGTCGTTCCGAAGAACAGGAACGTGGCTATCCCAATGGATCCGGTTCCAGTGGTGGTAGGTGGAGGCGGATTGGTGGTGGCTGAAAATTTCGAATTGTTCGCGATAAAAACTGCACAACAAGCGAACAACCCCCGAACAAACAGCACGTAGCCGCAGTAGCTCGCGCTGTATACATCGTCAGAAATGTAGGCGTACTGGGTTTTTTTTGCGTAATATTGGGCGTATTTACGCCCAAAATTTGTGGAATACGCCTAGAAATTTTGACTAGGCGTAAACTTTTACGCCTAGAAATTCAGCTCTGGAAGTCTACCATAGAGGACTTTTTCAGCAGAAGGAATCTATTTTGGAAAAAAATTTCGCCTGCGGCGCTATTTTGAATGATTTCGGTTCATTTCAGGCTCCAAATTTGCTGTTGAAGCGATCCGTGAAGTTTTTTGCTGATTTTACCTTCATTTAAGCAGATTTCGTTGCAATCAGTGCAGAATGTAGCGATATTTCGGCTAATTTGGTTACGTTTTTGGACTTATTTTTCGCTATAATTTTTCGTGTACGACAAAATTTTGGAAAATACGCCTAAAATTTTTGGCTAGGCGTACGCCATACGCCTAGATCTCGGACGAAAAAAAAAACCCTGTAGGCGTACAGCCTGCGCCTAGTCGAAAACTTGGGCGTCTTGTCCAAAATTTGATCGAACGTTTACAACTGGAGTTGAAAACAAGTTAAGTGCAATTCAGCCAATAGGGATTAGCAGCATCAGAAAAATTAATGGGATAGCTTCAAAGAGGTAATTTTCAGTGCCAAGTAGATAAAGGCAATAAATAGCACCGTAGCACCGTAGGTAACGCTTTTCAGGGAGACATACCAGTAGCCATAATCCAGCGACACTGACATCAAGCCCAATTAATGGGAAAGTTCGTTCAACAAGTTGTTTTAACAAGTAGAGCTGCCTTACTGATACATTGCGTGAATGAGCTGAAACAAACTCCGGTATTAAAAATTGAGTTCGCAGTCTGACTGACGTTGTATATTGTTTCTATTGAATTATTGATGGCTTACGTTTCATTGAAATCGACGCACTTTTGCTAGAAGGAATTAAGCGCACGGCGCCTCACTTGTAACCCTATTCAACACATTGGGTTTCGATACTATGTATTAGGTAGGCACAAGCTGCGTGGCCAACAATCTCCCTTGCGACAACTTTTCCAATGGACTTCTATAGAGAAACGCCAGCGCAAAGTGGCAAGCCTGATGCGAAAACAAGAAACCCAACTCACTCGTCATTCCCACGATATTTTTGTCGATCGCCTCCTTCGTCGTCTCCTCGTTGCAGTCGTTCTCGAAGCAGCAGCAGCCGGCCTTCGCCAGATCCGTCGAGCAGCGGAAGCTCGACGTGGTGTCGTTCGTAGGTTCGATGGTCGCGCATGTGCTGCATCCGGCGGGCGTGGCGACGGTCATGTTCTTCTTGTCCTTGAACTGGACGTGGCAGCCCACGCTCTGGTCCCCTTCGCACTTAGTCGACTCTCCGTTCTCCGCGTAACACTGCTGCACGTGGCGCAGGTCTACGTCCTCGGGCGTTACGACGACCTTCTCGCCCGGTTGCTGTTCCCAGTCGATGCGCTTGCGGTAGATCTCCTTCTTGGACTTCTGGTCGTTGCACCTGTTCTCGAAGCAGCAGCAGGCTATGTAGTCCTTGTAGTCGAAACCCTGCCTCTCGCACTTGTACGAGGTCGTATTGGTGAAGTGGGTGTTGTCGTCGGAACTGGTGGGCGGCGCGTCGCGCAACGCTCTGCTGTGGAGTCGAGGGGTTGAGCTACGAGTCACGGCTGAAGCTACTTGGTATGGTGCGCTGTCCTTCAAAACGAATAGCCGGCGACTAAAAGCCCCCCCCCCGCAAAGCCTACAATTAGATTTGGTAGAGCCCGCCTCCACCCCCACCCCCCCCCCCCCCCCCCCCTTCGTTGCGCGTCGCGGCCCTGGTGACGCAGGTGTCGCACCCTCCGTAGGAGATCTTGCCGTTCTCGTGAATGAGCGAGAGGCAGCCGGCGGTCTTCTCCTTCTCACACTTCTGGTCCTTCTTGTCCGCGCCCAAGCACGTGTGAACCATGTTTGGGGGGTCCCTGTTGGGGTCCACGTGGGTTGGGAGAATATTGTCGAAGATTTGCTGCGCTGGGACTTCCTTGTTACAGTTGTTCTGGTAGCAGCAGCAGTGCTCGCTCTCTTTGCCCTTTCCCGTTCCCCCATCGCACAAGTACTGGCCCCTGTTGCGGCCGTTGTAAACCGGCTGGTTCCTGTGCTCGCATTGGGAGCATTCATTCGGCTTCCCCACCCCTCCTTCGATCAAAACCCCACAACCCCGGTGCCATGAACCACACTGCACTTCCTGGAGCTTGCCATACTTTTTGTAGCACTTGACCACACCCAAGGCCGTTCGCTGATCGTCGGCCGTTACCGTGGGCATCTCCTTGGGACCTTCCACGTCTCTGCCCGGATCTTTCTTTGGAATGGCCCAGTGGCGCGCGTACTTGGCAGCGAGATCGTTGCAGTCGTTCTGGAAGCAGCAGCATTTGTTGCGGTGACAGATGAACCACTTGCTGTTGTGGAAGTAGCGAAGCACGCCTTCGCAGCGGCTGCACCCAGTCGGCGATGACTTGGTATTTTTCCCCTGTTTCGTGATTTTCAGACTACAACCGAGGGTCTCCTTGGGACAGCTTGTTGATTTCATGCCGTGGCAGTGGGTGACGGCCTTGGGCCGCTGCTCGGTAGGCTTCAGGTGGTCGTCAGGAATCATCTCGATCGGTTTGAGTTCGTTGCATAACTGGCCGTAGCAGCAGCACTTGCGCTTGCCACTCTCCCTATCGCACTTGTACATGGCCAGGTTTTTGGACGAGTCCACGTTGTGTACCAGGCCCTTGCACCTGCTGCAGCCGATCTGCTTCGTTACTTTCTTATCTTCGGCCTCGACCTTGCAGCCATAGATGTGCTTTTTCTTGTTGTTGCACACTTGATCCTGTCCCGCTTTTTTGCACTTCGTCACGACGAGGGCGTACGGTTCTTCGCCGAATTTGTACTCCTCCTCCTCCTGGGGCGCCACCATCGTCGCTTCCACTGCCAGGACGACGAGCACCAGCATGGTAGAGAGCGCCATACTGTTCGAACAGAAGACGAAGCGACGATACCGGGGTTCTCTAGTCTTTTTAAATTTAGCTTGAAAAGATGATTTTCTTGGTGTAAAGAATTAAACCCGTGCGACTGTAGCAAGACCACTCCAAAAAGTGTAGACGCCGCACGAAACCGGAAAGGGCCTTGTGACAATCTCAGTAAAAATTCAAACTCCAAAACCACTCCGCTTTTTAAAAGAGACTTGTTTTTCCGGCCTCAGCCGGGCGAACCCTACGAGAGCTTTTCGTCCGTGCGTGCGTGCGTGCGTGCGTGCGTCCGTAACGCTCTCAGATCTCGGCGTTGGAACGTCGTAGGAAGGAGATCTTGGCTTTACTGGATAGGTCTCGACTCACTGAGAATTGCGCTAAGAGGTTTCGAAATTCAAAAGTTTGAAATTCGCGAGTTACAGTAACCCGAAGGTCAAAACTCAAAACGGCGCTAACTCGCTCGTCTTACGTCGTAGAGCGGCGTGCATAGGTCAACTGAAAGGTCTCGACGTGCGCTTTCGCTTGGCATAAAAAAGTTTCTTAATTACGCAAACACGCACCACGAAAAGCGACATTCTCGCGTTTTTAACGCAGAAATCGCTCTAACTCGCTCAGCGTGCGTCGTAGGGAGATGATCTTGGGTTGGTTGGTTCGACTCACTGATCATTTGTTCTTCTATTGGTCGAAACTCAAAAGTTTGAATTTCGGGAGCTACAGTAACCCTAAGGTTTAAAACGCGAAACTTATCTAACTCGCTCGTCTTTCGTCATAAATAGACGATCTTAAGTTCGCTGAATAGGTTTCGGCACACTGATAATTTCGTTAAGAGAAGTCGAAATTTTAAAGTTTGAATTGCGCGCGCTACAGTAATCTGAAGGTCCAAAACGCAAAACGGCTCTAACACGCTCGTCTTACGTCGTAGGGCGGCGTGCGATAGGTCAACTAAAAGGTCTCGACGTGCTCTTTCAATTGACGTAAAAAAAAATTTTTAATTGCGCGAACACGCACCACGAAAAGCGACATTCTCGCGTTTTTAGCATAAAAGTCGCTCTAACTCGCTCAGCGTGCGTCGTAGAGAGACGATCTTGAGTTGCTGGATAGCTCTTGACTCACTGATCACTTCTTCTTCTATTGGTCGAAGCTCAAAAGTTTGAATATCGCGAGCTACAGTAACCCAAAAGTTTAAAACGCAAAACTTCTCTAACTCGCTCGTCTTCCGTCGTAGAGAGACGATCTTGAGTTTGTTGAATAGGTTTCGTCACACTAATCATTCCGTTAAGAGAAGTCGAGATTCGAAAGTTTGAATTTGGCGAGCTACAGTAACTCAAAGGTTCAAACAGCAAATCGGCCCTAACTCGCTCGTCTTACGTTGTAGAGCGGCATTCGTTCGACCGTTTGACACCCTCCTCGGTTTTGGAACCCCCCCCCCCCCCCCCCCCCCCCCAAAATCCGGATCCCCCCCCAAGGGGGCGCGTTACAGGTATGATTTTAATCATGCAGCTCAGTACTTTGTAAGCTCTGCGAGGGCTGTTGTCAAAACGTTTCTCATGTCTGAATAAGGATTTGTGGGCGAGCAGTTCTCTGTCCGAACGTTTTCCGATTTACAGCATGTCAAGAAAGCAATCGTGCAAATTTTCAACATTATCAGTTACCAGATGTGCAAGTTATAAACGATCAAAAGTGGGCATTTCCTTTTGGACTACCCAATGTCACCCTTTTCGACTACCAACTCTAAGCCACCTAAGAAGGGTCGAAAACCATAATCTAAATGGCGTAATCTAAATGGTAAAACATCGACATTGACCTAAACATGGTCAGTTTGGTTTGATTCTCCCAGATTCTAACTCTTACAACAGGTTGACGCTCTCGGAGCTAATCGAGTGCCATTTTGGTGCGATTTGTCGTTGACCGCAACCGCCAGTATGTACTTTACGCTTTGGGATTACTGTACGCGCAAATTCAAATTTGGGTCATAAATTCCATGGGTCATGGGCCATAAATTCCATGGGTCATGAGTCATAGAACGATTATTGCCCCCCCCCCCCACCCCCCCCCCCCAGCGTTACAGGTACATGTTCAGCTCGCTCTAGTTCTCCTGTTGGTGCATTAGAAGTGCTGCTGCCCAACACATCTTTAAATTAGTCTATGTCCTACAATCGTTCAAAATTTGAGCCAAATCGGCCGTCATACGCAGAAGATATAATCCGACAACGAGCACGAGTTTTCGGTGCCTCACCCTGTACATCAAATTTCCTTGAGGGCCAATCTCAAACAACGCTCGGCTCGATTCGATGACCTACCGGCTAAATCAATACCCTAAGTGTAGGCACTGGCAGGGGCACAGTGTTAAACTATTTCAGATCTAAATCTGCCACAGGCGAAACCAAAGTAGAAGTGGGCTGAATTCAGTGGCCTATCGTATTAGGTTAAGAAACGTCTACTGCAACTCTCGGTTGCACAGAACAGGTGTCATGGGTGATTGGTTGGACTATACGAGCTTTTAGAACGTCAGACGCTAAAGATCAGTCATACACTTGCCACCAGCCGCGGACGGAAGAACTGTGGGATCGGTGGTAAAACCATCGGTCACACTCTACCATGCAGCATCGCCTTATGTTTAAACACTCTCGTCGCGCGATTATCAGATGAATGGACGCAATTAGGTACAGTAAGCTGCCAGAGGGTGTCGCGCGGCTGAAGCGGTGCAAAAACTGGCCCTGCTATCGCTGGGGGGGGGGGGGGGTGGGCGGGGGGGGGGCAATAATCGTTCTATGACTCATGACCCATGGAATTTCATAAGCAGATGACCCCATGAATTTTATGACCCAAATTTGAATTTGCGCGTACAGTAATCCCAAAGCGTAAAGTACATACTGGCGATTGCGGTCAACGACAAATCGCACCAAAATGGCACTCGATTAGCTCCGAGAGCGTCAACCTGTTGTAAGAGTTAGAATCTGGGAGAATCAAACCAAACCCTTCTTGACCATGTTTAGGTCAATGTCGATGTTTTACCATTTAGATTACGCCATTTAGATTATGGTTTTCGACCCTTCTTAGGTGGCTTAGAGTTGGTAGTCGAAAAGGGTGACATTGGGTAGTCCAAAAGAAAATGCCCACTTTTGATCGTTTATAACTTGCACATCTGGTAACTGATAATGTTGAAAATTTGCACGATTGCTTTCTTGACATGCTGTAAATCGGAAAACGTTCGGACAGAGAACTGCTCGCCCACAAATCCTTATTAGGACATGAGAAACGTTTGGACAACAGCCCTCGCAGAGCTTACAAATTACTGAGCTGCATGATTAAAATCATACCTGTAACGCGCCCCCTGGACAGGGGGGAATCCGGATTTTGGGGGGGGGGGGGGGCCCCGCGGGGGGGGGTTCCAAAAAATGAGGAGGGGGTCGAACGATTCGAACGAATGTCCACTCTCAGAACGTAAGACGAGCGAGTTCAGGCCGATTTGCTGTTTGAACCTTTGAGTTACTGTAGCTCGCCAGAGGTGAACTTTCGAATCTCGACTTCTTTGACGGGATGGATCCGTGTGACGAAACCTATTCAACAAACTCAAGATCGTCTCTCTACGACGGAAGACGAGCGAGTTAGAGAAGTTTTGCGTTTTAAACTTTTGGGTTACTGTAGCTCGCGATATTCAAACTTTTGAGCTTCGACCAACAGAAGAAGAAGTGATCAGTGAGTCAAGAGCTATCCAGCAACTCAAGATCGTCTCTCTACGACGCACGCTGAGCGAGTTAGAGCGACTTTTATGCTAAAAACACAGAGAAATGTCACTTTTCGTGGTGCGTGTTCGCGCAAATTAAAAATTTTTTTTACGTCAATTGAAAGAGCACGTCGAGACCTTTTAGTTGACCTATCACCCCGCCTTACGACGTAAGACGAGCGTGTTAGAGCCGTTTTGCGTTTTGGACCTTCAGGTTACTGTAGCGCGCGCAATTCAAACTTTTGAATTTCGACTTCTCTTAACGAAATTATCAGTGTGCCGAAACCTATTCAGCGAACTTAAGATCGTCTCTCTATGACGAAAGACGAGCGAGTTAGATAAGTTTCGCGTTTTAAACCTTAGGGTTACTGTAACTCCCGAAATTCAAACTTTTGAGTTTCGACCAATAGAAGAACAAATGATCAGTGAGTCGAACCAACCAACCCAAGATCGTCTCCCTACGCGCACACTGAGCGAGTTAGAGCGATTTCTGCGTTAAAAACGCGAGAATGTCGCTTTTCGTGGTGCGTGTTTGCGTAATTAAAAAACTTTTGTAGTGCCATGCGAAAGCGCACGTCGAGAGCCTTTCAGTTGACCTATGCACGCCGCTCTACGACGTAAGACGGCGAGTTACAGCCGTTTTGAGTTTTGACCTTCGGGTTACTGTAACTCGCGAATTTCAAACTTTTGAATTTCGAAACCTCTTAGCGCAATTCTCAGTGAGTCGAGACCTATCCATAAAGCCCAAGATCTCCTTCCTACGACGTTCCAACGCCGAGATCTGAGAGCGTTACGGACGCACGCACGCACGCACGCACGCACGGACGAAAAGCTCTCGTAGGGGTTCGCCCGGCTGAGGCCGGGAAAACAAGTCTCTTTTAAAAAGCGGAGTGGTTTTGAGCTTTGAATTTTTACTGAGATTGTAGCAAGGCCCTTTCCGGTTTCGTGCGGCGTCTACACTTTTTGGAGTGGTCTTGCTACATTGGTATCGCTCGGGTTTAATTCTTTACACCAAGAAAATCATCTTTTCAGACTAAATTTAAAAAGACACTGGAATCTAGCGCAAAACTCAGGTTAATTGTGAGCTTGATGTTGGCTTGCAGTGAGCTCTTCAGAGATGTCAAGACCGCCGCTCTGCAACGCACGAGTGCCAAGATATAACAAACCAAAATCTGCAGTTTTCATCGCGTTTTGGTTACTGTAGCCCTCTCACTGACCTTTTAAAACTTTTTGTTGTCGGATTCGTGCTCAGGAGGTCGAGCGCTTCATTTTGATATGCGATTCGACCAGGTTCGATGAAGTTTTGACTTTTCGCGGACATTACTTCGGGATACTGTGGCGCGCAATTTTTAAAACTTGTTAATATTTCGACGTCACAGTTCGCGAGACTAGTCCGAGGGCTACCCGTCGATGTGTCGAACTCAACCCAGCGACGTCAGACAAGCGAGTTATTTAGCCCGAAGCAAGCGTGTCGTTTCCAGTTTTTGACGCGTTTTGGTTACTGTAGCACTCTGTTTAAACTTTTGAAACTTTTTGTTGTCGGATTCGTGCTCAAGAGCTCGAGCGCTTCACTTTGATATGCGATTTGACTAGCTTCCATCAACTTTTGTCTTAAAACGGACGCCATTTTTGGATACTGTAGCGCGCGAGTTTGAAAACTTATTTCAGTTTTGAACACTCAGATGGCGAGAGTAGTTCGGGGGCTACCCGTCGATGTGTCGACCTCAACCCAGCGACGTCAGACAAGCGGGTTATTAAGCCCGAACCAAGCTTGTCGTTTCCAGTTTTCGAGGCGTTTTGGTTACTGTAGCTCTCTGTTTAAACTTTTGAAACTTTTTGTTGTCGGATTCGTGCTCAGGAGCTCGAGCGCTTCACTTTGATATGCGATTTGACTAGCTTCCGTCAACTTTTGTCTTAAAATGGACTCCACTTCGGGATACTGTAGCGCGCGAGTTTGAAAACTTATTTCAGTTTTGAACACTCAGATGGCGAGAGGAGTCCGCGGGCTACTCGACGATGTCTCAAACTCCAGCCTACGACGTCAGACGAGCGAGTTATTAAGCCCGAAGCGAGCGTGACGCACGTACGAACGTACGTACGTACGCACGCACGCACGCCGAGCTCTTGATAGGGTTCGCTCGGCTGAGGCCGAGCGAAAAAGGGTAGGGGGTCTATTATTGCAAGAAATTTTGCATTTATTTGCTTCAAAAGATGCAGAAAAACGTTTAACCGTACTCAAAACATGACAAACATTGAAACTTTTTGAAAACGGACAACGGACAGACGGATGGAACCGACGTAGCAGTCTAAACCTTGTCAGTTTGGTTTGATTCTCCCAGATTCTAACTCTTACAACAGGTTGACGCTATCGGAGCAAATCGAGTGCCATTTTGGTGCGATTTGTCGTTTGCCGTAACCGCCAGTATGCACTTTACGCTTTGGGATTACTGTACGCGCAAATTCAAATTTGGGTCATAAATTCCACGGGTCATGGGTCATAAATTCCATGGGTCATGGGTCATAGAACGATTATTGCCGGGGGGGGGGGGGGGGGCCGGGGCCCCCGGTGGAATGGGTTATTTACTATTTGAAATTTCCTGTGGGGAAAACCCAATTGTCTACGGGCTAAACCCAAGCATCTATTGTGTATTTACAGACACGGGAGCTGGCGAGATCCTAAACATAGGCACTGACAATGGCACACAGGGTCTAACGACCTGAGATCAAACTGTACTGTCCTGCAGTGCGCTGAATTCGATGATTGCGTTATCTCCTTCATCTCTGCAGATTACCCATACGCTATTGACCATAGAGATTCTCCTACGGGCTAAAGACTCTAGTATATACTCGCCGCCCTGGGGGACGGCGAAACTAAGATACTCAGAATTACTTTCTCTATCCCATATCTGAAAATGAGCAAGATCGGAGAGGGTCGAATATTCGGGTTTATTTTTTCGCCGCGCCTCAGCGCGGCGAGGCGTATATATACCCCCTTAAGGCCCGTCTTTTCTTCCCGGATACCATTCTTCCCGGGTACCGATTACTTTTTTGTCTCCTGGATACCGGGTTTTTCCGAAAAAGCGCCCCGGGGCGCTAATTAAGTTTTGGCACTTCTGACGAGAGCAAACTGAAACCAAATAAGCGCCCCGGGGCGGTTAATTGGAAAGTCAAATCGAGTACCTTTTCAGCAGTACCATACACTGCATAGCTGATACTCAACAGAAGTACATAATCGGTAAATACTGGTATGCAAAATCATATTTTGCTGGTATTTAATGCATAATTATTAGAAATCTGTTGCAAAATGGAGAATTCAGGTTCAAATCAACCCCGCAGACCCTCATTTTCTAGATGAACTGTTAACGCAAGGAAGCATAATGCACATTTTGTTTGAAGAATCTTTTCCCCAAATAAGCGCCCCGGGGCGCTTATTTGGAAAGGCATGCCAAATAAGCGCCCCGGGGGCGCTCGTTTGGGGGGGGGGCTGTTTTTTCGGAATAACCCGGTACCATTTCTGACAGGTCCGCTCCCGGGTACCATTTCAGGACCGTCCCGGGAAAAATTTCTTTCCATGTACCATTTCAGAATCTCCCCGGGAACAAAAAGTTCTGTGGTACCATTTAAAAGTCGACACAGGAAGGCTGGCCGGCAAGTCCATCCGAGGTACCATTTAGAGAGACTGGGAACGAATTGGTACCCGAAGGTTGATAATTGCCCGGCTGCGCCAAAGTCTAACGACTAGCGATCAAGAGGTGATTTACATGGCGCGCGCCGCCGGTTGTTTGTGGGGTGGAAGGGAGGCAGTTGACACAGATAGAATAGAACAACAGACAGGCAGGTAGAGGGTGTGGTACTGGTTCACTGTCAGTCAGCATTTGTTGAGAGAAAGTGGAGCCTGTGGGATAGGCTGTTGTGTGAGTGTGTGATTCTCGAGAAATGATGGAAGGAGAAGTTCCTGAAGATTTTGCAGGAGTTGGTTAGTTAGTTAGCTAGCTTGTGGCTGAGACTGCAGCTGTAGACCAGCAATGGTACCTGGGAGCGCTTGCCAGCAGTCCAGGAATGGTACCTGCAAAAAAAAGTTCACGGGTACCATTTAAAAACCCGACCTGGAGGGGGGGGGGGGGGGGGCGGGACAAAAGTTATCGGGTGCCATTTTAAAATCGCCCCGGGAAAAAAAAGTTCCCGGGTACCATTTTTTTGGTACGAAATTGATCAGACAAACAATCTGATACACGTCTTTGACTTCTTAGTCGATTTTCTAAGCAAAAGGGTCTTGCAGACGAACTTCCCTGGCCTGCAAGTTGGTGTTAGATATGGTGTTTGTTTCTGTGTCTACTTACAACAATGACCACGCTACGAAAATGTCCTGAATCATTGTGGTGTGGTCAAAAGAGCATCTGGTTATTCTCCAACTGAGTTGGCGAAACTTGCGCTTTGGTTCAATAAAAATCGCAGCTTCGTGGAGACCCAGCGGCTATTCGTTGATTCAATAGTAGGCCAACAAGGCTGTCGTCTACCAGAGAAAGCCGAATACCCTAGAAGAACTGAAACAGAACATCCGAGACGCCTGCGCCGAGATTCTGCGTGACATGATCGATCGTAGTCTAGTAGAGTACAAGACGCGCATGCAGAATTGCGTTGAAAACGACGGAGCCCACAATATCTAGCAGTTCCTTCGATCGATTTACTTGAAAGTTCGCAAGAATAAATCCAATGGTGTTTTCTCTTGAATAAAACAGGACCGGTGAAAAATTCGCAGGAACGCGAAAGTTATTCGAGCTTAAAGTTGCCCGGTTTTGTTGGGACACCCTGTACTACAATCGTTGAAAACTTGGGCAAACTCGGCCAACATGCGCAGAAGATACAAGCCAACAATGAGCACGAGTTTTCGGCGCCTCACCCTGTACTGTAATATGTAATCTTAAGTAGTTTGACACCGTGCCCCTGCCAGTGACTACATTTTGGATTTGTTACCTGTAGTTAGCGAGTTCAGTTTAGTTGGGTTTGATCATTGAATTCAGCGAGAATATTTCAGAATGCGTGGATGGAGCCGATGGAGGAGGAGTAGGCGAACAGGCGGGAGGAGGTGGAGGTTGAAGAGCAGTCAGCACCAAAAGCGGGGGGGGGGGAAGCATTCGTACTGAAATAGATGCTCAAAGAAAGCGAAAGCGATTCTGAAAGCGACTAATTGACTAACGGCGTGTTGCGCTTTCTCTAATCAAGAGTCGATCACCGCGCTGGGTCGCAGCAATAATGGTTTCTCTGTGTTACTCTATATCGAAACCAAGACTGATTGTCTTGAAGATGAAATTATAAGTTCGACTAGGCAGTTGATGGGTTACAGTGTGCTCTGTTGAAGTAGACGGAAAACGCCCCGACGGAAAACGCCGACGGAAAGTCGAGTTAATAAGCGGCCCCCTCGAACAAGCGCCCCCCTCCAATAAGCGCCTCTCCTATTGAAAAAGTAAGCGCCCAGGGCGCTTATTGGAGGGTTTACGGTATGTATCCACTTATGTAATCGACGCGGTTCTGTTCTCCCATCTCGTTAAGTTCGATCACAACATGTCAGCCAACGAACTGCATCACTGGTCAAATCACATTTGCCTAGATGCGCGTCATCTTCGACTGCATTCGAAACCACCAATTGCCTAGAGCGCTTAGCTTATGCCAGGCACTGCACCCTATATAGTGCATTTCAAAATCAGCGTGTAGGCAAAATGCCACTTACCTAATCCATCAGAAATCGTTTCAGGGCAATGACAGTTGAATAATTTCGCACGAGCGCGAATCAGTTGCCTTGACTGAACAGTTGTAGTCTTCATCAATCTTGATACCGTAGTAATCCCCTCCAATAGGCTTCATTCTATCAAGCTACTCACAATGAACATCACTAAGGCAGTGTGTGCTCTTTACGAATGCCCCCCCCCCGTATGTTCAAGAACAATGGTTTAGAGTTTTCTGACGAGGACGTGCAATTTTACAGCTCAGTGCAATGTCTGAGGTGGTGCAAAAGCAAAACCTTTCGACACAATTTCTTTCGTCTGCGATATGTGTGTGATTGGGAATCCACTTAATTCCTAAAGGGGGGCTTCTGAAATGGGGTAGGTGCATAATTTTTGAACGGTGGGCCCTCGCTGGGGGTGGGGGGGGGGGGGGGGGTGAGGCTTATTGTCTCAATCTATGGACTCAATTTAACGACTGCCAGACAGCCTGCGCGGAAATTTATTGCTTGAATTCAAAAATTGACTCAGAAATAACTCAGCTGCTGCCGTCTAGTGGTATGTTGGAACAAAGACGAGCGATTATCTGCATTCCGCTTCCGAGTTGAAAATATTTGGTCAAAGTATTGGAGAGAGCCCAGGGCACTCTTTGTGGCCCACCACCACACCCACTTCTGGTCAGGTTGGTGGGAGGGCGAGGGTGGGGGGGGGGGGGGAGGGATGGGGATAGATGGGCGGGACCCTTCTAACATATCACGGTGGCCTACAGATTTGCATTAGTCTATTGGAAGGACGCCACTGTAAAAGGGCACAACTCTGATGAAGCCCAGTCGATTCGTCTGCGAATGGTACTCGATACGTTGATGGCTCAGCCAGCTTTGCTGAGCAGACTGGCGAGTGCCGCTGCCACGATCATCCAAATCGCCTTCGCACGGGTAACTTCACTGCCGTTGCCTGAAATGAGCACGCCGCATGAAATAGGTTCAACATGAAATAGGTCTGACATTTTGAAACCAATCTTCTCTCTCGGCTTCGGTGCCCACCCGCCCCTTTACATTTGCATCATTTGTGGTGTATGCGTTCACAACAGACCCATCTGTCGTTCTGTCTGCTCCAACCACAAAACAAACCTCACCCTTGGTAATCTCCTTCTTCTTGACCTTGTCGTACTTCTTGTGTGTGTTGCACCTGGTCTTGAAGCAGCAGCACCGTATCACCTTGTCGTCGTACTGGTACTTGTCCTTGTCGTCGTCGTCTTTGTTACGGATGACGATGCCTGGGTTTTCCCTCTTCTTGCGGGTCGGCTCTCTCGGGGAGAAGCACTTGTAGCCTTTGTCTTTGCCTGTGTTGTGGTTGCCTCGGCAGTAGCTGCAGCCGATCGCTTCCTTAAAATCCTTTGTATTCTTGTAGAAGACGGTCTCGCAGCCGGGCATTCTCGAATCCCCGATGTTCTCCCGATTGTCGCACTTTTCGTCGTAGAGGTCGCGGGTAGCGTCGCCTCGCTTGCAGTGTGTGACCAGGTGGCGGCCGGGCAGCGTTCTGGTGGTCGTCGCCTCGGTAGTGGTCGTCGTCGTGGTCGTGGTCGTCACCGGCTCGGGCCAGTAGTCGAGCCGGCGCCGGTACACGTCCTTCCAGGTCAGCGGTACCTTGTTGCAGCCGTCTTGGAAGCAGCAGCACTCCTGGTCTCCGTCCTTCTTCGTCTTCCGGGAGCACTTGAACTTGTCCGTGTTCTCGTAGTGGGTGTTGTCGTCGTCGGGCACGCAGCGATTGCAGCCGGACGGCTCCGCGTTGTCTTTGGACAGCTTCACCAAGCAGCCGCCCATCGTTAGGCCTTTGGAGCACTCATTTGGCTTGAGGCTGCCAGTTCCATGGTGGCATCTGGTCACCATATCTGCAATGCGGAGATGGAGCGCCACGTCGACGTCACCGACTTGACAACTAGCGACGTATTACAACTCTTTCAACTCTTAATGGTCGTTTCTGTGGCGAATGGTGGTTTCATAGCGCAAAAGCGAATTGGAGACCGCGGCTTGTGACGACCTCGCTGTCAGAATTTGCTGATAGCATACAATGCAAACGATGCAAGATCAGTCCACATGTGAGCAAGCAGGACAGGAGATGATGGCTAACCCTGCCCTGTCTAGGATTCAGGACATCAGCTGTGGATGGTTTGTAATAATTGTCACACAGAACAGCCGTCAGAGTGCAGCTGTCGATCAATCAGAAAACGTGAAGTGTCAAGGATCAGAAGAGGTACATCCACTATAGCCTATCACCTACGGGCTTAGTGATCTACTAGAGCCTTTAGCCCATAGGAGAATCTCTATGGTCAATGGTGTTGGGTTCAGCCAATAGACAATTGTGTTTAGCCCATAGGACATTTCAGATAGATCTCAAGTCATTCAACCCTGTGCCACTGCCAGTGCCTACATTTAGGATCGCACCAGCTCCAGTGCCTGTAAATACACAATAGACACTTGGGTTTAGCCTGTAGACAATTTTGTTTAGCCCATAGGACATTTGAGATAGATCTCAAGCCATCTGACACTGTGCCGCTGCCAGTGCCTACATTTAGGCTCGCACCAGCTCCCATGCCTGCAAATACACAATAGACACTTGGCTTTAGCCCTTAGACGTTTTGATTTAGCCCGTAGGAGATTTCAGATAGATCTAAAGGCATTAGACATAGATCCAGAATAGTTTGATGCTGTGTCCCTACCAGTGCATGCAGTGCCTGCGAATACACTTTGGAGTCTCACAACGACAACTCTGTCATGAATGGTGACAATGTAAAGTGCTTTTGGCGCAAAATCAAACGTCAATCACAAGGTGTGGTGCCTTCTGTGCTCAGAATGTACTGGCGCAGTCGATATTTGCAAAATATTGTGGAATTTAGTCATCGGTCAAAGTTCTAAATGCAAAGATGCAAAACTACATGTTCTGACGGTCAGTTTAAGCTATAGATCATCGCGATCCGTCAACTTAACCAAGCGCTAGAGCGCTGACAGATCCACAAACAAACAAAAGGACACAGTTTTGCCGAGCAATA
>JASAMZ010014421.1:0-15642 GCA_030248115.1 Linhomoeus sp. GSCO2_2 | reverse complement strand
CATAGGGAAGACCCAACTTTTGAGCGTCTTGCGGGGAGCCTAATATCTCAGGGCATGGACAGTCAACTTGAACACTTTTTGGACAGTTTACTGTAGTAATATTAACGCGGAGTTGTCAAATTTCGCCTAAATTGCCCTGCGAACAAAGATGTAGGATGCATAGTCAAAGACCGCAAAACTACCCATAAAAATAGCAACATAAATTGTAATTTCCTAATGTAACATAATGTAATTTCGGATCTAATTGTAATCGTCTGTCGAAGTGTCGATGCCCTAAGGTTCAAGTTTCGATTTCCACCTTGAGAGCTAGCCGTTCAACGCATTTTGAGGCTTGAAAACTGGAGCTGGGCCGAGTGCCAAACTTGCTAAAGAGTTTGAAATTTGGTCTGGATGGTCCGGTCCGGTCCGGGTTACCCAGACCGCAAAATCGGTCCGCCGCACATCTCTAGTACCGTACAGTGCCGATTAGTATACCCGGGTATACTGTACGGAAAATAGAGTTTTGCCCGGCAAAAGTGCAATCCAAATGGTATACCCGGGTATACAAATTGAAATTGGCACTTTCCATTTGCAGTTCTTTTCAGATGCTTCCGTCGCATACTCACATTTTGAAAGGTGTAAGCTTATCGTTATATTATAGTGTGTGAAACGCATTCCAGTGATTTGAAACTGCATGGTCATAACCTCTTGCACAAGTCTTCTCTTTAGCTCACACTAAAGCATTTCGAACAGGTTATTGAACAGAAACTTGTCACGACTAAAATATTTTTATCACCCCCATATAGTATACCCCGGGTATACTATTTGGCGAGTGCCAATTAGTATACCCGGGGTATACTATTTAGGGGGGTATACTATTTGGCACTGTACGGTACGCTAGAGTTAGGAGCCGTTTTTCGAATGGAGAGGGTTTACGGTAGTTCTCTTGGTAGCGCTTGCCGGTTGATCGTTGTCGATCATCTTGAGACGTTGCCGACTTTTGCTTTTTGCGCTCGCATTGCCGCGTGAGGAGTTGTAGATTGCTGGAAACTGGTGTCAGGGGTGTGCAACACTTTCGACTTCGATTTGTGCAAGAAATGAACTCATTTTATTTCTCTCTCTCTCTTTCTTCAGGCCATCAATTTCTACACCCAGTTCAAAACCATTACCCAGCTGTGGCGCGACGAGGACGCCGGAGAAGCGGCCAAACCACAGATGTCATTCCCCCGATTCTAGATGGGATAGATACATGTGATACCCATAGTATTCTTTGGATAGAGAAGCTCCGTGAGAGGTTTCTCGGGAACGTTTATTGGATTTCACGCCGGCTGGCTAGGACGTCGTAGAGAAGTGCTACCGTACCTAGCGGCCTTTTCTCTTGGTTGTGTTTGGTTTCGGTTGTGTTATTCATACCACCCACTTTTCTGGCCAGTTGAGTTTTATCAAACAGTTTTGAAGCCAGGGGCCCACTCGTGGGACAGAGACATGCAGTCTCATGCCGAGCCCGACACTATGGCGGCCGAATAGGGTCATAATTGAGATGCGATATGCTAGATGCTATATGCTATATGAGAGAATGAAAAGTTGTCGAACGTTGCGCCAAAATGTCTCGTATGTGTCTCCCATCTATCATATACAATGTCGCATATAGCGTAATCAATGTCTCATATAGCATAATACATGTCGCATATAGCATAATACATGTCGCATATAGCATAATTGACTCTCATATCTCGCATATCTCTCGTATTTTGACGACAATCTCTCGTAATTACGTGACAAAGTCGCGTAATTATGCGAGATACGCGAGTTTGACACAAAATTACAAGACATTTTCGATGAAATATGAGAGATATGCGCTAGGTTTTTTCTTTCGTTTGGGGCCTGGGGGCCAAATGGGCCAAAATTTCTGTAAAAGTGCTAATTTTGAGTTGTCGCAACAGGGGTACCCCTGTTAAACCGTGGCCCCTAACCAAAAATCTTAGGGGCCCGGTCCAAAATTCTAGGGGCCATGGCCCCCACTATGGCCCAAAAAAAAACCCAGGATATGCGAGATATGCGAGTTTGTTTACGCTATATGATAGATGCTATATGATAGATGAAAAATGCGAGATTACGGTAGGGTCTTGGTCTACGCTTTATTGAAACGTCTGGACCGATGCGATTTTTAAACCGAGAAGGCAGAGACAACAAAGATCCGAGACGGTGGGGAATATGCAGACAGACGAACCTGAAAAATACACTAATTGTTAATTCCGAGCAACTACGTGGTCACTTTGCGCTCAAATTTCGCGAAATTTGTAACTAACACAATAACCTGTTGTTATTCTCCACAAACCAGGCAAGTCGTCCGGGGGACGCAGTATACTCCACAAATGTGAACTCCTGCGCACGGTGACTCCTCTCCTGTTGTGGCCTCCTGACACTCCCAATCGCAAAACTAATTCCGAATTCATGATTACATCCCACACTACCCCAGAATCGACATGCAACACCCCTAACTTCCTATGGACTCGCAGAAACGAAATTCTGCAGTTGGGGTACGGTAGCATGCGATTTCGTCATAGGTACGTTCAAACATTATCTAAACGATAAACGAATGCCAAATTCGTAATCAGCGCCCCCGAAAACCCCGAAATCGAGTATAATATTGCAAAAGTCGATCGGACACCCACAATTCAAACGGACGCGGCTGGGTTACTGTAGCTCTACGAATTTGCCAAAAACACTTTTCTAGACCGGATTTCAACGTAGAATCGGTTGAAACTACTTTTGGAACGATTGGGCAACGCATTCGAGCGCTACAAACGCCGAAACACAAAAATCGCAATTTTCGACCCCGGAGTCAAAAAAGTCGCAGTGTAAGAAAGTTTTTTGTGTTTCGGCCGATTTTCTCCGTTCATGGCCCGTTCGATTGAGGACATCTGGGAAGGAGCAACAAGAGTGGTCTCGCCGCTCTAGCTGCTACCTAGCTCGCACAGCAGCTCGTCAAAGTCGACCCAGGGCCAAAAATCGTGAATTTTTCAAATTTGGCGCCAAAATGGGTCCCGCAGCGATCCAATTCATTTTTTCCACCCTCGGCCCTATCGAGTACTACAACATATCAAAAGATAGTATATACCATTATATGCAACTTTTTCGAGTTCTACCTTGCCTAATGCGTTTTTCAGTACTTTGAAAATTTAAATTTTTGAATTTCCCGCCAACGGGGTCCCGCAGCGTGACCCCATATGTCGTGCAGGTTGCCCACCCACTAGGCCTACCCAACGCAAAAGACCGTTTGCAAATCGGCCGCTTCACGCGCGAGCTATATCCGTTGCAGTTTTGTGCGTTTCGCGCACAAACGCTATATACTCCACACTTTTTGTGGAGTATAAAAAATGTGAAGTACCATATAGCATTTGTGCGCGATTGCAGAAATTTGGATACAAAGGAGCTCGCGCGTGAAGCGGCCGATTTGCAGACGGCCTTCTGCGTTGGGTAGGCCTAGCGGGAGGGCAGCATGCACGACATGTGGGGTCACTCTCCAGGACCTAGGGTTGTCAACAAAAACTCCGAGTTAAAAAACTAAAAACTCTAAAAAACTAATCTTCAGTTTTTTAACAATGGAGGATAAAAAAACTCTAAATAAATAACTAAATTCGAATAAATTTTTTAATTAAAAAACAAAAAATAACTCGAGGCTAGTTATTTAAATCAGTTAAAAAACTTAAATAACTAAGCTCTAGTTATTTAAACTAGTTATTTAATTTTTAGTTTTTTAACTAGTTATTTAACAATGAAGTTTGGTCAGGCTGCCTATTTTCTCCCATTAAAATCTTGCATTTCATGGCACATGTTGTACTATTTTGATCATATTGGCACCGTCAGAGTACCATTCAGTGTCATGGCACTGTGTACTGAACATTTGACAAGACACAACAGTACATTTCTGGGTCAAGTTTTGCCATACCAGTTAAAAAACTAGTTTTTATTAAAAAACTACTCAAGTTTTTTAATTGCTTGAAATTTAAACCAGGCAAGTCGTCCGGGGGACGCAGTATACTCCACAAATTTGAACTCCTACGCATGGTGACTCATCTGCTGTTGTGGCCTCCCGGCACCCCCAATCGCAAAAGCAATGCTGAATTCGTGATCTACATCCCAAAATACCCCAGATTCGACATACAACACCCCTAGTTTCCTGTGGACTCCGGGAACTGAAATTCTGCACGTAGGGTACAGTAGCATGCAAATTCGTCATAGGTATGTTCAAACATCATCTAAACACTGAACGGATGCCAAATTCGTAATCAGCGCCGCCGAAAACCCCGAAATCGAGCATAATATTGGCAAAGTCGACCCGACGCCCAAAATTCAAACGGACGCGGGAGGGATACTGTAGCTTCGACAATTTTTCGAAAATACTTTTCTGGACCAGATTTAAGCGCAGAATCGTTTGAAACCACTTTTGGAACGATTCGGCAACGCATTCGAGCGCTATAGACGCCGAAATGCGAAAATCGCAATTTTCGACCCCGGAGTCGAAAAAGTCGCAGTGTAAGAAAGTTTTTTGTGTTTCGCCCGATTTTCTCCGTTCATGGCTCATTCGATAGAGGACATCTGGGAAGGAGCACCAAGAGCGGTCTCGCCGCTCCAGCTGCTACCTAGCTCGCACAGCAGCCCGTCAAAGTCGACCCGGGGCCAAAATTCGCGAATTTTTCAAATTTGGCGCCAAAATGGGTCCCGCAGCGATCCAATTCATTTCTTCCACCCTCGGCCCTATCGAGTACTACAACATATCAAAAGATAGTATATACCATTATATGCAACTTTTTCGAGTTCTACCTTGCCTAATGCGTTTTTCAGTACTTTGAAAAAATAAATTTTTGAATTTCCCGCCAACGGGGTCCCGGAGCGTGACCCCGTTTGGTGTCCACCCTGCCCACCCACTAGGCCTACCCAACGCAAAAGACCGTTTGGAAATCGGCCGCTTCACGCGCGAACGCCAGACGGGCAACTTTTCTGCTTCCGCGCACAAACGCTATATACTCCACACTTTTTGTGGAGTATAAAAACTTAAATAACTAAAACCGAGTTTTTTAAATCTGTTAAAAAATTTAAATAACTACCACCTAGTTTTTTAACTGGTTAAAAAACAAAAATTAACTCGTCGAGAGTTTTTGTTGACAACCCTACCAGGACCCTGTTGGTGGGAAATTCAAAAATTTAAGTCTTCGAAGTACTGGACAATGGGTTAGGCAAGGTAGAATGCAAAGAAGTTCTATATAATGGTATACACTATCTTTTGATAAGCTGTGGGCGAGGATCGCTGCGTGACCCATTATGGCGCCAAATTTGAAAAATTTTGCGATTTTGGCGGTGCGGGGTGCTATAGTCGAGGCACGGAAAACATGACCCCAAGATTATTCACGCGTGCTTCATCCGATTTGGACGCGTTTTTTCGCCGCCCCCCAGGGCGGCGAGTATATATATATATATATACGGACGCTATTGTCTGTTCGTGTTTCAGACGGACGTTTCAGAATTAGATTCGCGAGTTTAACCGAGCATAGACCACCCGTAACCCTACTATGACGAAAGTCGAATTATGGTGATTCTGTGGTTGAAATGTCAATTCTAGGGTATTCCGCGACGCGCAACACGAATTCGCAATCAGTTTTCAGATCTTTTGACGATTTTACCTTCGAATTAACAATTAGTGTATTTTCCAGGTTCGTCTGTCTGCATTTTCCCCGCCGTCTCGGATCTTTGTTGTCTCTGCCTTCTCGGTTTAAAAATCGCATCGGTCGAGACGTTTCAATAAAGGTAGACCAAGACCCTACCGTAATCTCGCATATATCATCTATCATATAGCATCTATCATATAGCGTAAACAAACTCGCATATCTCGCATATCTCTCATATTTCGTCGAAAATGTCTCGTAATTTTGTGTCAAACTCGCGTATCTCGCATAATTACGCGACTTTGTCACGTAATTACGAGAGATTGTCGTCAAAATATGAGAGATATGCGAGATATGAGAGTCAATTATGCTATATGAGACATTGATTACGCTATATACGCGACATTGTATATGATAGATGGGAGACACATACGAGACATTTTGGCGCAACGTTCGACAACTTTTCATTCTCTCATATAGCATATAGCATCTAGCATATCGCATCTCAATTATGACCCTATTCGGCCGCCATACGACACGCGTGTCAGACCAAAACGAAAACATACAAACAACGGAATGCGTCCGATATCTTAGGGAAAGTGGTTGGCTCTCTAATAAATCTACATTGGGGCTCTAGAACTTTCGCTACAAGACCTAACCAAGCCGTTCTACGCAGACCAGAAGTCGCAGGTCGCGTAGACTTTGTTTTAATTCGTTAGGAGGCGGCGTATTCCTTAGCCGAAGGCAGACAATATCTCTTCTCGGTTTCCACGACTTTCGCGCCCATTTCCCCGATGAATCGCTGCACAATCCGACGCTTGGAAAGTCCAGAGACCCAAATTACTGAACGAGTCCACCCCTGTTTGCTAGGGGAAGTTTGTCGACGTGACGCATAGACTATTAGGCTTCAAGGTGAAAGTTGTCGCAATCGCTAGCAGGTAAGAGGCACAGCCGGCCTAAGCAGGAGTGAAGTAGAAATGAGGAGTGTGCACTCCACCTACCGTTTGCACTGAAACTCGGCCGGCGTGAAGTCGGTCACCGGTCGCGTTAAGCCTAAGCTTCGACCCGCCAGACTGCGACGCCGACTGACTCTTGTGCACTGTGGGCGCAGGGCGAGCCTAAGCATAGCCTGCATCCAAAGGAATATTGTGTCCGAAAGGAATGTAAAGAAACAAGGAAGACGGTCATTACACTGGTGCAGGCACAGGGGGTGGACTCGTTCAGTAATTTTGGGGTGGACTCATTCAGATTTAGCCGGATGGTGCAGAGTGCGGTGGGCGATGGGAGAAGTTTGAATTTGAATTTGGTCGATTGTCCGGCGCTGCTTATAACAATTCGAAACGCAAATCTGCCAGAGCCAATAGACGCCGAGTTTGATAATTTATCAAACTCATTATCGACCAATGAGCGGGATTTTCGAGACGATGCCCCGTGGATTGTGGATTTTGTTTCGACGTCCTCCATCAGCACACAAGTCATTTCTCAGCTTGCTAGGTTCAAAGAATGTGTTTTCAAATGTGAGTAGCTTCACGTTGCCTGCGTGATTATTTTTCGTATTGCTTAGTTAGTAAATTGGGCGTCGAGAAAGAACCCAATTGAAGTTTGAGCAAGCTCGAATTTGAAAACCACGACGGGGCCATGGCCAACTCCACGCTCGGCGAAGACAGCTGAAGATTCATTAGGTAAGGGTTGTTATTCTATGTACCTACATTAAATCGTGGAGTAGTGAGATCTTGTACTGTCTCTTCCGTCTTTGACGCTGTTACTTGCAGGGACGGCAGCGGCTACCGTACCGCCGTCGGCCGCCTCTGGCTTCTCGACTTGCCCGTGCTGCAAGTCTCAGCCGCCCACCGGCAGCTGGACGACGCCCTGCGCCGTCGCCGTGGGTCCCCCTCCTCCATTTCCATCCTTTTACCACCTCTCCCTCTCCTCTCCCATCTTGCCTCCATTCCCCTTCCCCACCCCCACCCCTCCCTCGCCATCTCACCATCCCCCACACCACCCTCCCATTTCCCGGCCCTCATTGCTACCCCACCCCCCTCTCCCACGCCTCCTCCCCATTTCCCTCGCCACCTTCATCTCCCACCTCCTCCTCCACCTGACTACCTCCTCGTCGTTGCCACCTCCGCCACCCCATCCCCCCTCCCCCCCATCCCGTGGGGGACGACTCCGACACCCAATGGTACTGTTTGTTCGTTGCTTCATACATACAGTAGTTGCGAATGGCTCAGCCGGGGTATCATGCAGGCGCTCTCGTTTCGAGTGGAGTGTTGAGGCCTCTGCCGGAGGGGGTTGAAGTCGTGGAGTCGGCGAAGAGGCGCTTGCGGCCTCGGGAGATCCGCGTCGCGTTACGCGTATACGAGGACTCCTTGGAGGGCCACCTGACTGAAATGCTCTGGGTTATTGTGGCCATCATACTAATATTCTACAAACATGAAATTCTGGCTCCTATCGCCTTTATTTGGTGAGCTTGGCTACTTTTTTTTGCTTGGTTTGATTGACTTGTTGCCGCGCTCTTTTCCCACTGTAGCGGCAACCGATGGTCTGGCCGCATTGTAGTGTCCTATATACTAAGCGCCATAGAGTCTGTTTGTTTGTTTGTCTGTTTGTTTGTTTGTTTGTCTGTTTGTCTGTTAACACGATAACTCTAGCTACAGTTGACGGACCGCGATGATCTATGGCTTAAACTGACCGTCGTGACATGTAGTTTTGCACCTCCTATTGTGGACTTTGGCCGATGACTAAATTCCACAATATTTCACAAATATCGGCTGCGCCAGTACATTCTGAGCACAGAAGGCTCCGCACACTGCGATTGATGTTTGATTACGCGCCAAAAGCACTTTGCAGTGTCACCATTCATGACAGAGTTGTCGTTGTGAGACTCCAAAGTGTATTCGCAGGCACTGCATGCACTGGCAGGGGCACAGCATCAAACTGCTTTGGATCTATGTCAAATGTCTTTAGATCCATCTAAAATCTCCTACGGGCTAAACCCAAATGCCTACGGGCTAAACCCAAGTGTCTATTGTGTATTGGCTAAACCCAATTGTCTAACGGTTAAATCCAAGCGTCTATTGTGTATTTGCAGGTATGGGACCGATGCAATCCTAAATGCAGGCACTGGCAGGGGCACAGGGTCGAATGGCTTGAGGCCTATCTGAAATGCCCTGCAGGCTAAACCCAAGTGACGACAGACTAAACTCAAGTTTCTAATGTGTATTTACAGGCATGGGAGCTGGTGCGATCCTAAATGCAGGCACGGCAGGGGCACAGTATCAAATGATTTGGGATGTAACTGTAACGTCCTGCGGTATGCTGAATTCGGCGATGGCATTATCTCCTTCATGCTATGCAGATTACCCATAGGCTATTGACCATAGAGAATCTCCTACGGGCTAAAGGCTCTAGTCTACATTACTATGCCAGCTAGGTGTAGTGTGTCCGTCCGTCTGTCCACCCTTCCTTCCAGCACTTCGCCACGCGACGCTTCAGCACGCGCGCGCCTTCCTAGCACTTCGCCGCGTTGTAATGTATTGTATGATTGGTTCCAGTGGCGGATGCAGAGATTTGGGAATGATTCGATGCCACAGAGTGAGTGAGTGGTACCAAGATAGAGTAAAAGTATGCTACAAATTGTCGTCGCACGATTCTTTTAAGTCCTTTAGTTGTATTAAATTGTAAGAAAACGCCAAGTCGTGGAGCACGACGACCACGTTGACGACGACGGCGACTACGTTGAGGAGCGCGACGACCAAGACGACAACGACGACCTCTTCGAAAACGCGAGAGAGTATCCGGGGAGCTCGTGAGGTCTGAGAAGCGTCTTTTATTGACCTTAAAATGTGATGGCCTATTCCGTTTGCTCCCTTTGTTATGTTGGTAGGACGCCTGCTTTGCGCGGTCTTCTCCGGTATGCTATGGGTACCACACTAACCCCTTTGGGGTCAGTTGAGTTAATCTTTCGTGTCAACACGCGTCAGACCGACACGAATACTTTTCTAAACAGTCGACTGCAGCCAATATCTGTGGGAGAGGAAGTGGCGCTCTCTAGAGATCCTATGGACTCTACAGCGGTTGCCGAAAGGTCTAACCTATGTAGCGTTCACACAGGCCAGAAGTCACAGATCGCGTAAACTTTGTCCATTTGTAAGGTGGCGGCGTATTCCTTAGCGGAAGGCAGACAATATCGGGTCTCTGTTTCTACCAGTTCCGCGCCGATTTGCTTGACGAATTTCTGCACAATTCGACGTTTGGGAAGTCCTGGGATGAACAGGCCTCTGCCGAAAGGGAGCGCCCTCTCTCCCAGCAGACAAAATAGGGAGTAGGCAATCGCAGGAGCGTTGCATAGCCTGTTTGACGTACGGTAGCTCTGCAATAGGCGCGTCAAAGGCAGCGCAAATATGTACGCGAAATCCAGCATCAAAACGACCCAGCCTAATTGTTTAGATTTATTGACATACCACAAATCCTCCAATAATACGCCTCTCCTGACCATCCTCACGAACAGCAGTCCGTCGAAGGAGGAAAGGGGGAGGGACGCTTATTGGAAGATTTAAGATATTTGAGGAGCGCTTATTGGAGAGCTACAGGAACCCCTGGTCTATGCAGCGCCCCCCTCGTCGGAGTCGGCGTAAAGCGGCTGAATGGAGAGGGAGTCGGCGACTGGGCGCAAGACGCCGTAACCGGCGCACTTTGACTCTTCTTTCTCGTCGAGCGCCGCGATGCCCACTGGAGAAAACGGCACTGGAAACAGACGACGGGAATACCGTAGTACTGTTGAAAATACTCGCATGGATTTCATGCAATACATTCGGAATGGCGCACCCCAGGAATGAGATTAGCGCATAGGGAAGGAAGGGCGTTCAGGGTGGGGGGGGGGGGGAGGATGTCGGCTTATTCTTTGAAAACGAGTAGTGTGTGGTGGGTGAACCGGACTTCACAGCTTTTGCTGGCTAGTGAAATCTGTCAACGTCTCACCTTCATCGTTTCTATCGAAGCACCAGGCATGTAGGAAGTCTGTCCGATCTAGTCGACACACAGACCTGTCAAACTCCACAACTTTCGTGAATAAATCTGGGCAGATTGCTTTGTAGAGAACTGTGTGGTCTCTATCAGCAGCCGGGGACGGAACGTTTGTCAGACGCTTGGCATCGATGTAGAAACCCTGAAATTATTCCAAGTTAATCTACCAGTAGTTACTGTCACTAAAAACTTTTGTGACTACTGTAGAACAGCAAACGTACATATGTACGCGGGTTGACCGCTGCTGACCAATTTCGCGCAAAAAGATTTCGCTGCCGGCTGACACGGCTAACATGTACTTACCTATTTCGCGTATAAAACTTTTGCAGACAGAAGGCTAATGCGAAATTCGCGCGTTTTGTGCCCACAAAAGTTTGCTGTTTTACAGTATAACAACATACCATACACTGTCGCTGCTTTGTCGCAAAACTTTGCTATGCGTAAATCAGCCCTCACTTGATTTTTGGCGGCAGAACGCAACTTGCCAATTTGCGTGGTCATTTATTCACCTGAAATTTGTCCAGCCAAACGTTCGGCGCGCCGACAGTGTTCAAAAGTCTGTGGACATAGTTGAAAGTCGCCGTTTCGAAGTTGAGCATTGGTTTATCCACATCGGCAAGCAACCTTTTCGCCAGACCCATTCTTCTATGGCTGTGGCGAATGGCGACGACATAGCCGTAGCAGTGGCCGTTCGGCAAGACATTCTGCACCCCACATCCCACCACCTGAAGAAACACAGATAGAAAGCTGCGATGGTTCCAAATATGCATTCATAGGGTCAAAATTGCTTGAGTTCTGTTTGTTTGGGGCACGCCACGTAGGAGCCAAAGGAATTTTGGTTAACTGGGAAGCACTTGACGTGGAACAGAGATCGGTTGCCTCACCTGACGAAAAAATTTAGCGTGCACCTAACTAAAAATTTTAGGTGCACCACGAGAAAGTTAGGTGTAGAGCCAAAAAATCGTGCAAAAAGTGCCAAATATTGGCAGCAAAACGTGAATTTGTGTACTAATTAAGTACCTTAGAGCAATATTTTCTGTCGTAAAACAGCGCCGCAGGCGAAAATTTGTCATTTTCGAGACCGAGACCATAATATAGAAAAGATTGCAAAATTTAGCGCCGCAGGCAAAAATTTTTTATTTCTGAGCTCAAAATAAGGGAAAGATTGTTACAATTGCGCCGCAGGCGAAATTTTTTTTTGCTTCAAGGGCATATTATGTTGAAATCCTGCCTAGAATTTTAGGTCCACGGCGGCGCACCTATCCGAAATTTTTAGGTTCACGGCCGTATTTCTAGGTGCGTGCATATGCACCTGATTATGCGCAAAAAAACCCTGAAGACGACAGACGCGCGTCTGCAAAGGCGGCACTACGCAGTGGTAGGTACATTGTAACTGTTACAAGGCGAAGGCAGTTCGCAGGTTGCGCGCACACAAGTTATCTAATCGAGTTCAGTTCCCGTTTCGATTGCGCGCATTCGGTTTCTCAGTTCTCGATTTTTCACGTAACAACCGCCGCAACAGCCTCCAGCTTCTGCACAGAACCAACCTCTCCAGTAGGACCCTTGGCCACTCTCCAGCCGCTTCTGGGCGAGACGCGGTAGAAGAGTCGGAGGCAGGGAACTCCCACTTCGAAGCCCTCGGCGTTCATCAGGCGATCGACTGCCGGCAGGTCGTCTGGCGAGCAGTCGACGATCGAGATCTCTTCTGCCATTCTGCTCGAGTTTCGCTGCGAATCGCCGTGTCGCCCAGGCAGAAAATGTCGTGTCTACGACGGCGCTATGTACATTCCTGGCCGACGTTATCTTTGTTTGTTCGTCTGCCTGGACACGGCGTGCACTAATAACAGCTATGAAGCTATACTGTGCATCTGCACATGTACATACCACAGCTATGGGATTAACTTTTGCACGTATGCAGAAATTTGTAAGGCAAGAGGCTTTCGTAGGCTGATGCTTTTGAAGGGTCGGTGCATCATTGGCTCACTAGAAATGTTGCTTCAGAATCAGAAGCATTGTGATTTCGGCTGTGGCCCCTACAATGTACGCATTGGTATGCCACATCCTAGATCCACGAAATGACTCCATCAACGTCTTCGCTGTGGCTGCATTCTGAGGTGTACATACAATAGCTCCAAAGTGGTCTAGGGTCTGGTTAAGAATCGAAGTGCGGTAACATGCCACTTTGGCGTCTCAACGTTCCCAAGTTGTCGAGTGTGTTCTTCGCAGATGTACATGCCTAAATTCAAAGCTCTCGACGCCGCATAATTCACAGTTTCAATGCCGACTAGGTAGATCAGTAGACAACGGTGGCGAAGGAGCTTCTCGCGTGGGGCAGTCGAACGTCGACGAATCTCCACTTGTTCGTATTGTTATCCCAGCGCTCGATTGAGTCCAGAAAGCCCCCTTCCTCGCTATGGCCTCCGATAGCGTACAGGGCCCCTTTCCACTCGACCAGACGATGGTCTCTTCTGGCCGACTTCATAGAAGGGAAGGGATGCCACTGATCATTCTTCGGGGAATACTGTTCGCACGAAGCGACGATGGGGTCTGTGGGGAACATGACGAGCGGTACTGTGCCAGACGAGTCGACGAACCATGCGAGAAAGGCGTCATCCTGCCGTGCTCGCTCCTCGGGATCTTGCTCGCTAACGGTATCCCCTCCGCAGACGACGATGTACGGAGCGCCTTGATGGAAGAGGACGGCCGCGGCGGCGTCCGCTCTCGGCGTGTTCATATCTGCCAGAAGCTTCCATCGCCAGCCGTCCACGTGGAGTCGCTGCACGTGACTTGTATGGTGTTCACCGTATCCAGGCATGCCACCAAATACATAGAGGGAGTCGCCGTAGGACGCCGCGGTGGCGAGCACAACTCCGATGGGAGGAGAGCCTTTGATGGGCTCCCACGCGTTTCTGGATGGAAGGAAGCGCTCGCAGAGTTTCAGTAAACAGACAACGAACTGACCGCCTGAAATTGTTTGTCATCAAATGCTGTAGAGCTGCTGATTAAGATACAACGTAATTACCCTTTCACCTGCCACTGCACCGAACGCGGCGCGATCTCCGACCGTGGTCAGGTCGGCGGTCGGTCGGAATTCCCTGTCGGTGGCGTTCTCAGTCCATCTCCACGCCACTTTCTCTTCGGTGTACACAACCAGGAAGTCTGCTTCCCCCTCCATGCTTGGGAGGGACCCCGCCAGCACTGGACTACTCTCCAGCCTCCTGGGAAGCGAGGCCTTCCATCGACTCAGCGAATGAGTGGTCAAGTCGAAAGAGAGAATGGAGCGAGTATGGCCTTCACCGTCGCCGCTTTCATAGCCTCCGATGATCAGGATGGTGCTGTCTGAATCAAGAATCGAAGTTACCTATTACTATCCCACTGTAAGCAGTGGTGTCACCACGACTGCCTGTCAATCCTCCATACTTGTTGCGAATGGGATTCCTAACGGGTCCATTGAGCAGTTTCGGCTGTTCTCAATGCAGTAGTTGATCCAAGTGATCGAACTGGAGACGTCAGCGAAGACGTTGGGAAGGGAAGGGTCGCAGGTTTTCGAGCCGTATGAGACTACGCCAGCTAACCACCACATGACAGCTGTCTCTCCGTCTGAGCGACAAAGGTGACAAGAAGAAGGTGTGTGGCGCATCGCATTAGATGTAGCCTATTACCTACTGTTGCCTCCGTCCAATGATGGTGTGCTTGTTGGCCTCTACTATCTGCCAGCCATACCCTCTGCTACAGTTGGTTTCGTCGTCTGTCTTACGCACTTGACAAATCTGTCACTCTGGTACATTGTGGCGTCACCGGCGTTTGGGTGTGCCATTACTGTCAGTTGCGTGGAAGACAGTGTCAATTCTAACGAGTGCTGTAGACTATCCACATGTAGATAGGTATGTATGCACAGAACCACCTTTGCTGATGCCTTTAGACTTGCAGAATAGTCCTCCTCCAGAGTCTCCATCGCAGGCGCCTCTGCAGCGTCCTCTTGTGCAGAGGCTGTTTTCTGGCACCGACACATTGTGAGGCCTGAGACAAGGTGCAATGTATGGTAACAAACACGAACTTACATGCCTAGTCTATGTATAATCGTCAGTGGCTCACTTCCACCAGTGCTGGCACTTCCGGCTGGAGATGAGAGGCAGCGTGGCCTGCATCAGAACCTTGGCCCTTCGAGGAAACATCACGCCGACTGACGTTCTCGTGATGCCGAACCCTGTCACGACGCAGGATCGCGGCGGGCGCTCGTCGTACCCGGGGAGGCAAATGGGCCTCACGAACGTCGTCCAGTTCAGAGGCCGGCTCAATCGAATGACCGCCAAGTCATTGGCTAGCGTCTCGTTGTCGAATCGCGGATGGAAGTGCACCGATCTCGGTCCAACCACCTGACGCGAGCTGCTCTCTTTCTCGGCGACGTGGGTGAGAAAGTGAACGCCGGCGACGACGTCGAAATTGCTGCATTAAGGAGGGTGTTGAGTAGACGAGGTCGATCAACTTTTCCCTAAAGCCTCCAAGATGTCCAATATGGGGAGGGGGTTGGGGGGGGGGGGGGGCGATGCAGTAGCTCCCCATGTCTTCCCCCTCCTCGTCCCACCCCCCCCCCCCCCCCCCCTTCGTGAAGCCACAATCATCATGCAGGGTAACCTCTGGTCCAGCAGAGTTCTTCCCACGAAGCAGTGGGCCGCTGTGATGACAGTGTCCTCGTTGACAATGGTCCCGCCGCACTTGTGAGTCTTGGCCACTGTTCGCAGCTGCACGAACCACGGCCAAGAATAAGGGTGGGCGCTCGAGTTGCTGATTAGGTAAGCGCCCATTTCGTTGTGACACTGAGTGCCCTCCTCCTTTGGGGTGATGGGGGCGCGACCGCAGTTCACCTCCACTTTGGCAGCCACTGTGATTGTTTATCTATTTATTTATTTATTCATTTATTTATTCATTCGTTTTATTGTACTCACTTTATATATTTAGACATTTATTGATT
>JASAMZ010014419.1:0-19869 GCA_030248115.1 Linhomoeus sp. GSCO2_2 | reverse complement strand
GTGCATTCTTCTAAATGAAAAGCTGTAGTTACGAATTAAAAGCTGCAAATAATTGTCCCCTTTCTTTTTCAAGCTGAACTGGTCAAGTCCATATGCCTAGACTGATCATTTAGGTGATGATGACCCTCCCCCACCTCCCACTACAAGCCCATTCGCAAGTCTTGTTCCTTGTCATTCTCCACGACTTCTCCTTCAAGACAGCTGATGTGACAGTAACTTGTTATCCATGTCACTTCTGGGTGTGCCTGCATGTAGAGTATTGGTGACACAATGCAGAACGTGGCTGAAAGTGAAAGGTAAACTATCATTTGTTAAGTAGAATAGTTCACCGTTTGCAAGAACGACATGGGGAACCATGAGTTCTCACTTGGAAAAGCAGAGAGATGGCACACAGGCACTAATATGGTGAGTAACTCGTTACCCCCTCACAACAACCAGCAGATTTGTCATTCTGGCCATATGCAGTTCAATCTGCACCATCACAGGCATCAGCACCTAAGACATCATCAAGCTCTTCTTCCAGCTAGAGTGACCAAGTTGGCAAGGACTAAGGAGATCCCTAGGAAGACGACGACGAAGTCTACATTTCACATGGTAATACTCGTGTGGATCAGTGATGTAGAACGCTCATGATGATGATGTGGGTTTTCAATTCGAATGATGGAGTAACACGTTACCATCTGCAACCAGCACATTTGCTGCACTACGCGTAGTTTGAATGAACGGTTTGATGTTCATTCTACTACACTGGAGTAGGCGAACATGCTCAGCGCAGAAGAGACCGTCCAACTCGTCTGTAGCTTGAGATTGGAGTTCGGAGTAACACGTTAATCCAAAAATTTGACAAATACTTAATTCACTCGAATTCTGTTGCCTGGACAGCGCCGTTCGCACCATATTTCTACCAATCTTGGGGTGGCGAACACACACAGCGCAAAAAGAGAGCTCCAAGTATTACGTAGCGCAAAATAGTAGTGCGTAGTAACTCGTTATCAGGCCCCAAATGTTCTCTCCGAAATGTTCTCTGGCAGTAGAGAACGTGGCCAAATCTGGCCATTCTCTCACCAAAGGGATATGGTAAATCCCACATTATAATTCAAATTTGCGTAATTCGAACAACATCAAGACAGTAAATTTTCGGCCAAAATCAGGCTAAATGCACCGCAAATCGCCAAACAAAGGACGGATTCGTGTTCTGCGGCGTCAGAAAGCCCACACACAACTGTCAACGCAATTTTGATAATTCGACCCCGGGAAGCAATTTTTGGCCGGCCGGGTGCCGAAAGCAGGGTAAAGGCGTCCAAAATCGCAAAACAAACACCGGATTCGTGTTCAGCGTCGTCGAAAACCCCCGAAACAAGTGGAAACTCAATTTCGAAAATTTAACCCCGGGATTCAAAAATTCGACGCGGCCGGGATACGGTACCTCAAAATGGTCAAGACCCTTTGTCTAGACCAACTTTTGATGCTCAACACATTGCAATGATCAATTTACAGCTAAAGGCACGCTTTCCAGCCCAAAAATCCACTCAAAGTCGAAAATCCTGATTTTCCGCTCGGGACCCGGGACCTTTGTCACCGCGGATCTCACGAACGGCAAGACCGATCTCGGCGGTTTTGGTCTTGATCAAAAGGTCATAGAAGGCTCTAAGTCAGAAAGACGAGTTTGCGAGGATCCACCGTGGCAAACTCGAGTTATGATTTTTTAAAAGTTGGAACAAAATTTAAAATTTTGAATTTTCTACCGTACTCCCGCGTCGGACCACCTAGGGAGCCCAATTAGGTATGGTTCTGAAGAGCATCCAAGGGGCTACAACATATCCAAAAATCATCAAATTCGAGCCACTTTTACGAAAGTTATGGCGTGCTTTTTTTTTATTTGAACCGGAAAGTTTGAATTTTTGAATTTTCGCAAAATTCTTCCACCGCCGAAATTTTTTCACCCCCCGAGCACGCTGCGCGTCGTCATAAGCTATCTTTTAAAAAAAAATTTGGCTCCCTAGGTGCTTCGTAGCGAGCGCTAGCGCGTGTTATGTTAACTGTAGGCTTTACCGCTCCTATAGCACTCCTTCGCTTTTCAAGCGGCGGAGTGCCAAAAAATTGAATGTATATGAAACTCAAAATTGATATTTAAATAATAAGAATTGAGAACTGCGAAATTTGCGTCTTTTGCGAGTAGAACTGGCTAAATTTCGCCCTCCGCGCTGTATGTTGTGTATATTCCTGGTCGTCTAACAAGCAATAGTGTGCCAATTTGACAGTCTTAGCTATATTTTCGACAGAATATAGTATTCTGTGCGAAATCTTTCACTTTCAGAGCTAGACAGCTTCGTAGCCGCTTTACAAAACCAACAGAAAGAGTGGGAGCTGGAAAAGAGCGCTTTGAAAGAGTCATTGGAGTCAATTGAGAGTGCAGTGGAGAGTGGCCGAAGGGAGCTAGAGCGGAGTCGGGAGGAGCTTGCAACTCACAAGAGCTCCCAGAGGCTATTGGTGGAGCAGAAGGAGAGGGAGTGCCAGGCGAGTCCGTGCGTGAGTCGGTGAGTCACACCAAGAATTTAATATCTAATATCTACAGGCCAAGTTGGAGCAGCAACGATTGAGGTTGGACTCACAGCACTCCAAGGCTCTCAAGGAGCAGGAGAGGCGCTCCTATGGCAGAGAGCACAAACTCAGAGAGGAGCAGTCACAGGTATGAGCGAATGTTGTCGAAATTTCTTTCCTCCCTCCCTCCCTACCTCCCTCCCTCCCTCCCTCCCTCCCTCCCTCCACTCGCAGGAGTTGAAGCAACTCAAGGAGCGACTCAAGGAGTCAAATGAGCTTAGAGACACCTATAAATCCAAACTTGACTCACTCGAGAGCAATCTAAGTCAATTGGAGCAACAAATGTGGGCCGAGGTTCAAACCGCCGTGGCCCAACAGTACCAGCAGATGATGCAGCAGTTTGACAGGGGTACAAAATTGTGTGGATTTGGAGATTAATTGTGGATTTTTGTGTAAAATGTGCAGTTTTCAGCCCTGAATCAGCCCACTTTTCCATCTGGTGCTGCGGCTGGGTCCACTCACAAGAATGGTAACCTTTATTTGTGCACAAAGTTGCATAAAAATTCCATCAAATTTCCACAAAATACCACTTAGACCCAGTTACCGCTCTATCGAGCACCTTTCTGGAAGAGCTGCAAGCCTCCAAACCTTTCCCGACTCCGAGAAATGAAATGGGAATCGATAACTGTTCATTATCATATCAAAATGCAAATTCCACAGCGGAACAAAGACTGCTATCGCTCACGCGCAAGACGCAGATGCTGCAGAGCTATTTGAGACAGGTGGATATGATTTTTTGTGTGGATTTGAGGTTAATTTGTATGCGAAACTTTGAATTTGTGCGGAAAGGCCTTGGCCGGGCGACAGCCTAAGAGAGCTCGACATGCGTGTGCACGTATGTCACTTCGCTCGATGTGCGTATGTATTGTCATTGACATACCTGTAACGGTGGGGGGGGGGGGGGGGTCTCACCCCCTGGCCGGAGATCTCCCCCCCCCCCCCCCCCCCCCCCCTAGCCTACCCAGCCTGAAAGACCCCCTCCAAAAATTGCGCAAATTTTTCGCCTGCAGCGCTTAAATATGGCCAAATTTTCGCCTGCGGCGCTATGTTTAGGCTGTTTTTCATCTAAAATTAAGCGATTTTTTGGCACTTTTTACCTAATTTTGTAAAATTTCCTTACTTTTTTGCCAAATTTTTAGGTCATTTTGATCCCCTCTTCTGTAGCGATACGTAACTGAACGAAGTACAATGACATAAAACGTATTGCTCTGGGGAGAGAGGGCACACGTTCTTGGTGTTGGTACACGTTTTCTGGTTCTGGTGATGGCCGGCACACGTTCTCCGGGAAGGGGGGTGTACAGCACACGTTCTGCTGATTTGGGGATAGTCAGCACACGTTCTGCGGATTTGGGGATAGTCAGCACACGTTCTTTGGGTTGTAGGTCATTCTGCACACGTTCTCGGCCTCAGCACACATTCTCCGGGTCTGAGGATGTTCAGCACACGTTCTCCGGGTTGGGGGGGGGGGGGGGGTTTGGGCACACATTCTGCACTTTTGGGGATAGTCAGCACACGTTCTGCGGATTTGGGTATAGTCAGCACACGTTCTGCGGATTTGGGGATAGTCAGCATGCGTTCTTTGGGTTGTGGGTCATTCTGCACACGTTCTGCAGATTTGGGGATAGTCAGCACACGTTCTGCGGATTTGGGGACAGTCAGCACACGTTCTGCACTTTTGGGGATAGTCAGCACACGTTCTCTGGGTTGGGGGGGTTTGGGCACACGTTCTGCACTTCTGCACACGTTCTCGACCTCAGCACACGTTCTCCGGGTTGGGGGGAGTTCTGCACACGTTCTGAGGATTTGGGGATAGTCAGCACACGTTTTGCATTTTTGGGGATAGTCTGCACACGTTCTCGACTTCTGCACACGTTCTGCGGATTTGGGGATAGTCAGCACACGTTCTTGACTTTTGGGGACATTCTGCACACGTTCTGCGGATTTGGGGACATTCTGCACACGTTCTCGACTTCTGCACACATTCTCGATCTCAGCACATGTTCTGGGATTGGGGATGGTGGGCACACGCTCTTCAGATTTGGGGACATGAACGTTCTCGACTTTGAGGACATTCTGACATGTTCTTGCTTCTGCCGCGTTCTCGACCTCAGCCCGTTCTTGCTTTTGGGGACTTCTGCCCGTTCTGTGGATTTGGGGATAGTCAGCCCATTCTCGCTTCTGAACCGTTCTCGCCTCAGCCCGTTCTCGCCTCAGCCCGTTCTCCGGGTTGGGGGGTGTTCGCCTGTTCGCGGATGGGGAGCGGGGCGGCCGTTTGCTTTTTGGGGATGTCGCCCGTTCTCGCTTCGCCCGTTCGCGGATTGGGGATAGTCAGCCCGTTCTTTGGGTTGTGGGGGGGTGGGTCGTCCTGATCCTGATACAGCTTCAGGATCGCCATCCAAAAATGGTAGGGGGTTCAACTACTGCACGAATTTTTGCATTTATTTGCTTCAAAAAGTGCAGGAAAACGTCTATTTTACTCATGAAATACTACAAACATACGTATAAAGGCCATATACTAGCGAGAAAATGGCCCATATGCGTATGAAAACAAAATAGCGCCGCAGGCGCAATTTTTTCGCAAATTTGGGGTCGCTGGGGGGGGGGGGTCGGCGGGGGATCGGAACGCTGGCGCAGATAAGATGAAAAGATGGTAATATGCCAGTTATTTGTCGCGCGCTGAACATACACAGAACGCTGGCGGCTTTGTGGGGCGCGTTTGGACTCCTCTGTTGAATCCCACACCTGGATCAGAATATTCGCCCGGGGGGGGGGGGGGGCTGTGGAGTGTCGTCACGAATGGACGACAGCACTGACTTCAGGAGCGATAGATCAATGGCTCCACAGCGTCTCACTCTGGGAACGACGCCACTGCGCCTTGACCTGACACGCCATCTTCCGCCTTCGAAATGACTTCCCGTCTTCTGCCTGCCTTTGGGAGACGCTGTCAGGAACTGTCAGTCTGCCTTGGAACTCGAAGCTTCTCCTGCCCGCCGGCTATCTGAGCCTGACAGAACCCAAGGAGACGCTGCACTGCTGGGTGAAGAAGCCTTCTGAAGAAGGAAGCAATCTGTATGCGATGTTGCCACATTCGTAAAGAATAGACCTTGGAACGACCGTGTTACTGTTGGAAGGGGCGGCCTCTAGGCGCCCCTTCTGTGTGATTCGTTGACTGCGCCTTTGGACTGACAGATTAGAAGGAGAGCTGCGCCCTCTGGGAGTGGAGAGTGGGTCGGGGAGTCGGCGTTAGAGTTGCGGTTGGACAATTGAGAGGAGTACGTGTGGTGTGGAGTGCAAGCCAATGACTGTGTCAGATGTGAGAGTTGAGGGCGACTAGGGTTTGCGAACCGTTGTACGGAACACGAGGTCTGATCACGCTTGCCTGTATGTGCTCTAGTGCAGCCGATATTGCGAACACCAAGCGTCTCCATCGATCGTTGCTGAGATCAACGTGTGTCGCCACCTGGAGAAGAAGAAGGAAGGCGGACTCCTTCAGCGAAGAGCAAGTCTGTCGCTTGCTCAACTGCTTGCACTCATGGAATCTATGTGTGGCTTTGAGTTGCCCTCTGTTTCATCAGTTCCTTCTGTTTCAATTCCAGAACCTTTTGTTGCACGCGCGTCTTTTCGCGTAGTGGCGCTGGCTCGCAGACAGAGACGGCAACTAGGTACCTTTCGTGTGCGCTTAGAGTGGGCGCGGCGCTCCATGTTGCATGCATGCGCATGTGTGTTGCCCCCAAAGAAACCCTTGCACGAGTTGGTGTTCAGACTTCCGTGGATTATTCGACCAACCGATCGTTGCAATATCCCTAGAAACTGAAGAAATCCGGCGATTGTGTGTGCACGTCGCACTCTGGTCGCCCTCTTGTGTGATACGCTTGGTGGTGTGTATGTTTCTGGTGTCAGTCGGAGTGTGCGAGCCATTCGGCAGCGCGAGGGCAACGACGGCCTCCTTCGGGGTACGGTACCGCGCCTCCACTGGGGAAGGAGAAGGACGACGACGAGACCAGTAAGGTCTCCGGGTAGGCACTGTATTACAGTAACGTTTGTGTATCGCTTTTGCTGGCGCTGCTAGTGCCGAATTTGTACCGTGAATCTTGCGTGATGACGACGGTCCTATTGCGGGCATGGTTTCAGTGGTTGTTTCATTCGGCACTAGCGGTTCGGCAATTTGTACGTAGTGTTGTGTTGCGGTAGTCGTCGTCGGCCACTTCTCGAGATTACGTGGTGCTCGGTTACGGTAACGCTATACGGTTAGTGCTGGGCGTCGTCGACTGCTGTGGTCCAGCTGCGCTACGGGCCTACGGCCGCTTCTCGAAAATACGTAGTGCTCGGTTACGGTAACGATATACGTTTAATGCTGGGCGTCATCGGCTGCTGTGGTCCAGCTGCGCTTCGGCCGCTTCTCGAGAATACGTAGTGCTCGGTTACGGTAACGCTATACGGTTAGTGCTGGCTGCTGGGCGTCATCGGCTGCTGTTGTCCAGCTGCGCTTCGGCCGCTTCTCGAGAATACGTAGTGCTCGGTTACGGTAACGCTATACGGTTAGTGCTGGGCGTCATCGGATGCTGTGGTCCAGCGCTTCGGCCGCTTCTCGAGAATACGTAGTGCTCGGTTACGATACGGTTAGTGCTGGGCGTCATCGGCTGCTGTGGTCCAGCTGCGCTTCGGCCGCTTCTCGAGAATACGTAGTGCTCGGTTACGGTTACGCTATACGGTTAATGCTGGGCGTCGTCGTGTGTTGTCGTCCAGCTGCACTTTGGCCGCTTATCGAGAATACGTAGTGCTCGGTTACGATACGGTTAGTGCTGGGCGTCATCGGCTGCTGTGGTCCAGCTGCGCTTCGGCCGCTTCTCGAGAATACGTAGTGCTCGGTTACGGTAACGCTATACGGTTAGTGCTGGGCGTCGTCGTGTGTTGTCGTCCAGCTGCACTTTGGCCGTTTATCGAGAATACGTAGTGCTCGGTTACGGTAACGCTATACGGTTAGTGCTGGGCGTCATCGGCTGCTGTGGTCCAGCTGCGCTTCGGCCGCTTCTCGAGATTACGTGGTGCTCGGTTACGGTAACGCTATACGGTTAGTGCTGGGCGTCGTCGACTGCTGTGGTCCAGCTGCGCTGCGGGCCTACGGCCGCTTCTCGAAAATACGTAGTGCTCGGTTACGGTAACGATATACGTTTAATGCTGGGCGTCATCGGCTGCTGTGGTCCAGCTGCGCTTCGGCCGCTTCTCGAGAATACGTAGTGTTCGGTTACGGTAACGCTATACGGTTAGTGCTGGGCGTCATCGGCTGCTGTTGTCCAGCTGCGCTTCGGCCGCTTCTCGAGAATACGTAGTGCTCGGTTACGGTAACGCTATACGGTTAATGCTGGGCGTCGTCGTGTGTTGTCGTCCAGCTGCACTTTGGCCGCTTATCGAGAATACGTAGTGCTCGGTTACGATACGGTTAGTGCTGGGCGTCATCGGCTGCTGTGGTCCAGCTGCGCTTCGGCCGCTTCTCGAGAATACGTAGTGCTCGGTTACGGTAACGCTATACGGTTAATGCTGGGCGTCGTCGTGTGTTGTCGTCCAGCTGCACTTTGGCCGCTTATCGAGAATACGTAGTGCTCGGTTACGATACGGTTAGTGCTGGGCGTCATCGGCTGCTGTGGTCCAGCTGCGCTTCGGCCGCTTCTCGAGAATACGTAGTGCTCGGTTACGGTAACGCTATACGGTTAGTGCTGGGCGTCGTCGTGTGTTGTCGTCCAGCTGCACTTTGGCCGTTTATCGAGAATACGTAGTGCTCGGTTACGGTAACGCTATACGGTTAGTGCTGGGCGTCATCGGCTGCTGTGGTCCAGCTGCGCTTCGGCCGCTTCTCGAGAATACGTAGTGCTCGGTTACGGTAACGCTATACGGTTAGTGCTGGTCGTCATCGGCTGCTGTGGTCCAGCGCTTCGGCCGCTTCTCGAGAATACGTAGTGCTCGGTTGCGATACGGTTAGTGCTGGGCGTCATCGGCTGCTGTGGTCCAGCTGCGCTTCGGCCGCTTCTGGAGAATACGTAGTGCTCGGTTACGATACGGTTAGTGCTGGGCGTCATCGGCTGCTGCGGTCCAGCTGCGCTTCGGCCGCTTCTCGAGAATACGTAGTGCTCGGTTACGGTAACGCTATACGGTTAGTGCTGGGCGTCGTCGTGTGTTGTCGTTCAGCTGCACTTTGGCGGCTTCTCGAGAATACGTAGTGCTCGGTTACGGTTACGCTATACGGTTAGTGCTGGGCGTCATCGGCTGCTGTGGTCCAGCTGCGCTTCGGCCGCTTCTCGATAATACGTAGTGCTCGGTTACGGTAACGCTATACGGTTAGTGCTGGGCGTCGTCGTGTTTGTCGTCCAGCTGCGCTACGGCCGCTTCAAGAGAATACGTACTGCTCGGTTACGGTAACTCTATACGATTAGTGTCGGCGGCTGCTGTCCTCTACCACTTGCGCTACGGCAACTGCTCGAAGATTAGCGCCAAATCAGACTCTTGCTGCCTCTCAGCTCAGAGGAGCTCACTACAGCGCCTGGGGCGAAGCGATCGCAAGGCAGCGCAGTTCTTCCGCGACGTCGACAACAGGAGCTGCGATAACAGCGCAGGCCCTTCTGACAACTGGCGCAACGACTGCAAGCCCTGGAGTCAGGGTCCTCGGCCGGCTTTAAAGTGTGTGTGTAGCTTCGACGACAAACAACTCGGAACGCGAGGTATTTTCAGGGTACGAATTCACACACAGGCGCACGGCGTACGGCATTTCACTAACGAGATCCCAACAAACCGCAACTCGTAAGCGCGTACAACCACATCCGAACGATGATTCACAGAACGAGAATTCTCAATATCGGTGGCGATACAACGAACTCCGACACAATAGGCAGAACGAAACATCGACTCCGCATAAACCAATGAACGATTCATCGCGCTATAGGGCCCTCTGGCCAACAGAGTGTTAGCACAACATCACCCGACACACGAACGACCCTCTGGTCAACAACAACACTGTGTGTTAGCAGTGGGCGATATCCGGGCACTGGAATGGGAACTTCAACGGACGCAACGCAGCTTCTTCAGACGGCGCGCTTCCTCGAAGGGGACGGAAGAGCGCACGAACGCGGCGAAGGCACTGGCGAATACGTGGGCACACAGAAAGCTGAAAGGAAACAATCGACGCTCAACTCTACATCCCGTTTGAATTCATACCGTAGCTTCAAGTACCAAATCAAACGTCAAAGCAAGAGAAAGCTTCCACTCACCGAACGAATGTTGCGCGAAGGACACGACGACTTTGGCCGAAGGTGCGGCAGGCCGACGACCGCTGTCGAACGTGCGATAGAATGAGGTATACTTCGAAATCCACCTTGGGGAATATAGACCACGCACGAATAGTGGAGTATAGAACGCGCCGAAAGACGTATAGCACCGAAAGCCGTGGAATGTACGGACACCTGAAACGAAGCAAACTGTATCCCTTTGCGGTTTCCGGCATTTGTTCGTCGACTTCAATTCCACGCACTTTGGTAAGTGGGTGCACGTACGTATGTATACAGACTCAGTGACTATAGAAGAGGAAGCAGTCAAGAGAGTGCGCACTCACAGGGAAAGCGCAGCGTAGTTGCAGAGCCTCTGAGAACCGAAGCGGGAGCGCGTCAGAGATCGGCACCCAGCGGCAATGGGCCCTTTCTGTGGCGTCTCAGAGGTTGCAAGGGATTTCTCCACAATTCGAGTATATTCCATGCTCTGTTCATATCCCTAATTGGAGCTCTCGAAACCGAACTGAAAAGAAAACAACTGAGTGCAAATGACAAATGTAATGGTCAAATAAACGCAGCGACTAACCAACGGGAGCAGTAACGAAAGAAGAGAAATCAGCGACGTCTAACGTGTCGACAGAGGCCAATACGTTCCAGAATCGGAAGAGAGTATCCATAGCTCTCCAGGCCAAAGGTACCGTAACCTCTGTAGCACCAGAGGGGCAGCAGCTTCACCTGAAGGCAGGGTATACTTCAGTATGATAGCATCCAATCAAAAGGGGAACTGTCGCTTCGACTATAGAAAGCTTCTCACCATAGGTCGAGCTTCCTTGCGAGGTAGAATCCACAAGACGACTGAGACAACGCCGCGGCAAGCGAAGTCTGTCGTATACCGTATTGGATCGAGTGAGAATTTCCATATTCCATCACTGTAGCTGCCATAGACAGAGAGCCAGCCCATCCTCTCAATATGCCACAGCACTGCACTGTCGATGGGGGGCTTCTGTGTGTGTGAGCGAGTACGCGCGCGTCCACTGCAGCAGAGCGCAAGCGCAGTGGGAGGTCGGGTAGTCACATAAAGGCAAAGGGCTTCAGCTGTTCGTCAGACTGTCAGTGCGCCGTTGGCGTCTCCTCTAGCGGGAGGGAGGACAGCCCGCCTTCCGACGCGCCCCCCTCCCCAAATGGGTTTCCCCAATAGGATCATCGACATATCCGGCTGTCCCAAAAACAGCAAAATTCCTTTCGCTGAAGAGCGAAATTCCTTTTGCTGAAGGGCACCCGGGTACCTCAGAGAATACCCGAGATCTTCCTCCGACCTGTGGCCACACTGAGACAGTCGTAGCAATTGACGTCAGCCCAGAGCCACAGCGACGTACCCACACACCACTACCCCCCGAGAGCGCTACGCTCAAACAGAGACCACGCAAAACGCACTGCGACACACTTCGGATCGACTTTGGACGCATTATGGAGGGCAGAGTCGGCCTGAACACACACAGAGAGACATGTTGCGCGAATGCAGAAGCCACAATTGAATCAGACTGTGTAGCTGATCTGGCACTCACCCAGTGCGTCATTCCCTCTTTCCATATCCTTCACAGACTCCTCCAATTCAGAAGTGCGCCAGCCGCGCTTCTAGGCGACAGTGTGGCGAACGAGAGTCGTAATAGAAGGCAGAGGGTGTTCTGGTTCGGGTCGGAGTTCCATTTACGATCCTGAAGTGGTAAGCGCACCTTGTAGAACGGCTCTAGGTATTTGTCGTTATCGGACGGTCATACTGTATAGAGTACTTCTGCCTCGAGTAGCAACGATCGATTGGAGCGCAGTCGCTACGATCTGCGCACCAGAACCCATATTACAACGGAAGAGAAGTGGCACTGGGATCAGATCAGGTTACCCCCACCCCGCATGCCTACAGTACACCTCTCACTCCAAACACTATACTGATCACCCCCCCCCCCCCCCCCCCCCCAAATAGATAGCTTCTCCTCACCGGGAGTTCGAACTGTCGTCGAGGGGACGCCGTTTCAGACGAAGGCGCTGCTCGCGCGGCCTCCAATGGGTATCGGAACGAGAGAAAGAGCGCACTGAGTCCGCGCCGTCTGGACCGGACATTCGGAGTGACATAAACAGACAACAACGACGCTTGGAGAATGTCGAAATCCAAGGGAAGGGGACGAATGTCTGAAAAGAAACGATCGCTCGTTTGTCCTCAATCCACTACAATGTGTCTTCGTAGTAGTCTTAGTCTTAGACGTCCCTGCCCGTCTCCTGAGTACCTACATACCAGTACTATAGTCATAGTGGTACGAAGGGTACTGTACCTTCAAAAAACTAAACCAAGCGCCAAGAATGGGAAGCTTCTCCTCACCAGATATCAAGTGCTCGGAGTGGCGCGACAACGACGGAGGGCGCAGCGGCAAGCGCCTTCATTGGTAGAAGTGCGCCGGAGCACGAAAGGGAGCGTGAGTCCAATCGCAATAAGAGACAGCAAATCCGTCGGGGCGCTTGGAAGTGCGCGCGCGTCCACAGGCGCGGCGAAGGCCCGAAGCCCTGCGCTCCAATCGCTGAAGGATCAATCAGTAGAAGTTGTGACACTAGTCGCCAAGTGAACGGGGAGAGGAGCTCTCACTACTGTTCTCTCTTATTCCTGTGGGCAGAGCACGAGAATGCGGTATGTAGTGAGAGCAGCGCTCTTCCAGAGCAGCACAAGGAGAACGGTAGCTTGACGCCCGAGAAGGAGAAGGGCGCCATCTCTGTCTCTCAGATAGGACGCCAACTAGAGAACTGGAAGCCTCGGCAGTCTCTGGCAATCTGCAAAGAGAGGGAGAGTGAGTACTCATCCACGGAGGGAGGGAGAAATAATGAAATGCAGCCAACCTCAATCAAGAGAAGGAAGAGAGCTCTTTGTCGGCGTAGCAGCCGACCAGCAAATCGAGCCTTCGTCAACCATGTGGGAGAGTCCCGCCAAAGCCTCGACTATCGCAGAACCAGTGAGCGGACCAAGAGCAATAACTCTCTCCAGGATACCTCTCTCCAGGATACCTAACCTATTGGGATAGAACTTGTCAGTGTCGTTTGGAAGCGATTTCGCAACATCTCAAGGACAAACACAGCTTTTGTGCCCTGTGTGCATGATTGTGTTTGCTGACTGGTCAAAGCGCAGAGGCATGAGTCAGATTGATGAATCTCTCCACAGCGCATATGTTGAGAAAGCTAAGAAGCCATCTTACCCTCAGCACAGTGCTCAGTAGTCAGCACCCACAAGATCGACATTGTGAGTACCTTGAGGCTTGAGTAAAGCTTGAGTGAGGACAGCAGCTCCTCAAAGTGACCCCAAAGCGCAGTCATGGAGGTGGAGTCGTTGCACGTGCAGTCGGAGGTGCAGTGTCGATTCGCGACCACGGAGATTGTCAGTCGAATGCGCAATGGAAACCAATCGAAGGCGCAAGAGGCAGACTTCTTGGTGCAACTGCCGGACACCGCCTTCATCGTCCACTTCGAGATGTCGGTGAATTTTGGCTGCAATGCTACATGTTGATCACTTTTGGCATGTGATTGTGGCATGTGGCATGGTACAGTATATGGTTGTGTACATGGGGGTACATTCTACTGCAGGGAAGTGGATGGGAAGTTGACAGTGGGAGAAGTGAAGGCGAAAGAGGAGGCGCAGGTCGAGTATGAAGACGCCAAGCAAAGAGGCCGCTCAGCAGCCCATGTCGCTCAGAGGTACATTTAAGTAACGAGACATGCCAGTTTTGAGTTTTGTTGGCAGTAGCTGCGACATAGCGCCTTTGGGTTGAAGGGCTCGTGAAACGAACACTTTCGGAGTTTCCACCAATGTGTCGGCTGGCGAAGTGGCACGCTTCAAACTCGTCTACCAGCAGCTGCTGCAGCGCGTCAGGGGCGTCTACAAGCACCACATCAACATCCAACCCAAGCAGGCTCGTTCGTATTAGTGCAGTGATATGTGCACAGTCGCGTTTATTAAACCGGCAACTAGGCTACAGCAGTTATTGTACAGGTGGTGAAAGACTTGCAAGTGGACGTCCACATCTCAGAGGTAGCACCAATCATCGTTCTTCGCGTGCCCAAATTCGCCCCAAACTGAGCCACCGATCGAATCGCGAACTTCTGTACTACGAAGGTGGTTTATGATATCACTTGACTAGAGGAAGAACTGAAGGAAAGAAAACCAGAATGAAAGGAGCGCAATGTTGATTCCAGAGCAACCAGGTGCCGAGATCCGTCGCATGGACGGGGAGAGAACGAGACAGAGTCGAGCCCATATCAGCTGGCGACCGACGGTGGAAGAGCAGCGCCGCCTGTCGGAAGGCGAAGTGCTCGACGGACAGCTTGTCGTCTTGTACGACGTCGAGAGAACTGAGGAGGCCAGCGGTCAAATCTTGGTCGGTAAACAAAGCGAAAGCATTTCCGATGTGTGATTCTCAAAGGCAAGTCACCACAAGAAAACAAATCAACCTGCGATATCTGCAGGCAGTGGACGGCTACTTTCTCCACTTCGTCGCAGCGCCGGAAGCGCCAGTCGGAAGGAAGAGTCTTGTCTTCGCGCTGGACATCAGTGGCTCCATGGCGGGTAGCAAGCTGCAGCAAGTCAAGGTATGTACTACACACGTTTCATTTTGACCTCGTGTACGTACCTTGAATGATGCTCTTTCGTATACGCTGTGAGTAAACACACTGTAATACTCCCGTTCCATTCCATGTCAGGACGCCATGCACAAGATCCTAGGCGAGCTGAACGAGGACGATCACTTCAACGTCCTCTGCTTCGACACTGCCTTACGTTGGCAAGGGGGAGAAGAGGGCTGTCGCCTGAAGGCCGCCACGGAAGAGAACGTCGACCAGGCGCTGGCCTTCATCGACGGACAACGCGACGGCGGCGGTTGGAACATAAACGGCGCATTGCATGTCTACTGTACTACCGCACTGTGTGTATCTAGGCACGGACATTCACTTGGCTCTGTCAAGAGGGGCAGAGATACTACTTGACAGCAAGTGGGAAGCGGCGGAAGAGCCACTCGCAAATCTGCTGGTGCTGCTCACCGACGGCGAGCATAATAACTCTCGTGAGGTCAGACGTGAGGAGATCACTCCAAAACTAGTGGCTCAACTGGCCAAGACGGCCGGCGGAAGGCGCATCAATGTCTGCGGCCTTGGTTTCGGTCGCGGATCCGACTTCGATCTTCTCAAGGAGATTTCGGGGGCCACTGGAGGAGCTGCGCGCTTCATCTACGCAGACAGCGACGCCTCGCTGCAGCTTGAGAACTTCTATGGCGAGATCGCCGCACCAGTTGTGGCCAACCTTAAGATTCAGTGAGTGAGGGGCTTGTACCGAGCATCTCAATGGTATTTCGTGCATTCCGCCACTCTCCAGATACGAGGACTCTAAGCTGGAGCCGGACTCGTTGGTGCGCAGTGTCCAGGAGAGAAACGACTGCCTCTTCGAAGGCGGCGAGTTGGTGGTCGCCGGCAAAATGGCAGCGCCCGACTTGGGCGACGTCGCCGTCTCCGGCCGCGGCAGAGAAGGCGACGTCCACGTCAGCAGTCGCGCTGCGCACTTGGATCCGCCTTTGGGACCACCTTTTGACCTTATACCCTCTCCGAGCAAGCCGAACGACTGCAGCAGGCTTGTTCCTCGCGAATTTTTGCTGCCTGCGAATTTTTGGAGAATTTTGTTATTTGGCCCGCATAGAACGACATTAATAAATCAAGTGAAATACCCACATTTGCAGCGGTCCCTCCAGAACGGTGGGAGGCTTCGTCGAGAGAAGTTGGGCCTTTCTCACAGTCAAACGACTGCTGGAGAGCGCCGAACAGGAAAGCGGCCAAGCAAAGGCGACGCTGTCCGAGAAGGCGCTACACCTGTCGCTCAAGGCGAGTTTCAGTTTACAGCGCCATTTGGGATACTACCGCCCATCGTCTAATAAGGGGCGCCCCCCCCCTGGTCCTGGTGGCCAGGCCATCGTAAGGACAGAGGTTAACTGGAGCATTTTCGGTACCATACGTCAATTTCTACGTCAATAACTCATGTCCGCGGTTTACGTTGGCACTTCTACAGTTCACCACATGCGCAAACACTGTTTCAGTACGGCTTCGTGACAGAGCAGACGTCGATGGTGGCAGTTTTGGAAGACGGTCGACCCGTTGCCCTTGGACAGGAGGCCGAAAGTCATCAACTGCCAGTGGACGGGCAGCTGGAGCTGCAAGTCGTCGACCAACGGCGGAAGGAGCACTCCTACTCGACTGATCGCCGACGTAGAGAAATTCCTCACTCTGCCTCCGGTGGGAGGCGATTTTGTTAGAATGCAAACTATGTCTATCTACCTACATAGGCAGATGCTACACAGCTTATGTAGCAGGCTTTGCTAGTGTGTTGTTGTTCTTTGAAAGGTACCGAAACAACGTTGAGTGCAAATGACACTGCTGCTCAGGCGATGTCACTCCTCCAATCGCCCACGCACCCACAATGTATTTCTGTGCGTCCTCTTCGCCACAGCCTGTTCAGCAGATGTATTGCGACTTTCCTCCACAGGTACTTACATACAACTGTAGTGGTGGTCAGCCAAGTTCTGTATTCGTCAAATCTCTCTTACTCGGCAGGAAAGCTACCGTTCGATTTCTCCGCGGAGCATCGGTCTCGTGGGCACAAGAAGGGTGGGGACCGGCCACTAGTCGGCCGAATGCATTGCCATGGTTCTAACAGCGAGGCTGGCTGTTTGTTCTCGTGCCCACTTTTGTGCAGAGCTCGTCTAGTGTGCGGCCGCCTCCACCGCCTTCGCCACCACCGAGTTACGCAGCCTCGATAAAGAAGTTCTTCTTCGACCGCTTGATTGGAGCCGGCGGATCGGCAGCTGAGCGATTTGACGGAGTCGGCGCGACGTTTAGATTGTGCGCCGCTCTCGCGTCCACTGCTTTGCAGGGCTCGTCGCATTCGTCGTCGCCTCCACAAGAGACGCCAAAGGACGCGAAGAAGAGCCCATTCGAACGCTTCCTCGGCCGTGCCCCCCAACAGGTCGGCTGCCGAATTCACGCACGGACACGACTCCAGGCATGACGAAAGCTCCAGTACAGCAGTATATGTGATAGTTCCAGATCTTCGCCGATTGCCAAGCGCAGATCGTGGGTGATTGTGAAGTTGGAAGACTGGCGACCGTCCTGTACGGAACTTCCACGGCGGACCAGAAGAGAACGTGGGCGACATCATTGGCCACTCTAATCCGGCAGCAGGCGGTCATTCAAAAATTGGCCAGTCCAACGTCCACCCTGACGGCGCTCGACAACTTAGGCAAAAAGGGGAGAGCCATCGGTCAGTGCCCCTCACTTACACTTCAGAATATCACAACTGTTGCGCACATTACATTTGCCGATTGAGCTTCAGAGGAGTTCGATGTGTTGATTCTGCTGGCGTCGATGGTGGCACTGGCCGAGACGGCTCTCGTCGTGGACCCTCTCAAGTTGGTCGAGGCCGTCTACTGCCGGACCGCTGCTGCTGCGGTGGGCGCACTGTACAGTGTAGTAACGCGACATGTTGCGAAACAAATGAGTCCAGTGAGTTTAGGAATATTTTCAAATACGTATACCGTAGCCTCAGCATACAAAGCAACTGGCTGTTCGCTACCCAGTCCACTGTCTTCTTCCAGGCCAATCGGCGCAGCTCAGAGCTAATCGTGGTCAAAGAAGGCGAGAACAAATTCATCGTCAGACAAGAAAGCGGTCAAGTTGTGACGGAGGCCAGCAGCCTTCTGCAAGCAGTCACACTGACAGCTCTAATTAGCCTCTCGGTCGAAGGAATTTCGCGCAGAGCTGAGGTCACAGCATTCTTCCGTATGATCGCTCTCAAGTCGGCGTTGAGTGATCAGCTTGCCAGCGGTTTGTGATGACTCGCTGTGCAGGAGATGCGCAGCGCCCCCATTGATCTTTTCGTGATTGCGTGTGGTGATGGCTAATCTGTTAGATACTACGCAACGCCTAATCCAGGAAACTTGTATTGCCTGAATTGTTTTTTTACTGAAGTCCTTCAATGAGCCCCCTCTTCCTCTGCTTCTCGTATAGCATGGAGTCGAAGTTGGAGATGGTTAGGGGGGCTTTTCAGAGTATGGTTACCTTGTGCATAGAACAAAGGCATATTTCTTGATATTTGCATAGACTTTCTGTTTGGACGCACAATGAACGCTTTCGTGTGTTGCTTCAAGGCTATACTGAGTGCATGCTGTATCGAACAAGTGGTGCTGTATGTGATCGGTTGTGTTGGGTTAATCCTCTCACTGATCGCCGGTTAACGTTATGTTTACCACCGCTACAAATGGCGGATTATTAAAATCCGTTTGGCCGTTTATCGGCGATTTTCCGATCCGCTGGGCCGATTCGGCTGAAATTTGGACAGGAGTTCGGATTGGAGATGCCGATCACATATCAGGAGAGAAATTTCAAAGATTGTTTTGCGTTCGCGAGATAGGCCGATTTAGACGATTTCGACAACTTTGACATTGCGCTGCAGTCGAACGCGACGTCGTGCAATGTTCGTGTAATTGAATAAAGTACTTATCTTTGCCCCATCTATCGCCACACCAAATTTCAGCTCAATCGAGAGCGAACAAATTTTTGTAAATCGGTGAAATTGTTCATTTCTTCAAACATGAATTACAGCCGGAAAATTAGGGGTCTGTCTTTTTTGGCGCACCCTGTATAACAACCGGGTTATCCAATTGACAATCAGGGTTCCGGCGAGCAGCCCAATGACATGAATCTGCGACAAGCTGAAGCTTCGAAACTCCATACCTACTACACTGCGATGTTTCCATACACACGTCGCCGTCCAGTCTATGACGATGAATGAACGTGCAATGCAATAGTGTGTCATTGCTGGAAAAGTTTACTTTCGATCTTTAGAGCTGTTTTGAGTGCAGAAAAGCCACTGCTTGTGGCGCCGCTGGACTAGCAGATGATGAAGGTTGAACGAATTTGTATGCATGCAAAGGTGCGGCGGCGACGGATTCCGTGCTCCCCGGAAGTACACAGGTTTTGAGCCTCACTTTCAGATAGACATGAGCTAGACGCGCCCAGCTGTGCATTCCATGAAGCGATTACATTCCCCCCGTGATTGTTGAATTCTGTACACTTGGTGTTTGTTTATTTTTGAGTCGCTATAGAACAACAGATTAGAATAAGAAAACAAATTTGCTTTTCGTCAGTTGCGCGAAGAATAACAAAAGAGAAGAGAAAAATATGGCCTCGTTTCGGTCGCTGCCGCCGACGCTACTGCTTCTGATGGCGAGCGCCAGTGCGGTGGGTGCCCTCAAGTGCTGCTTCTACGACGATTGGGCAAAGTAAGGGGTTACATGTTTTCACACCCTACGCTCTTGCCTTCCAACTCGGTCGTCGACCTTTCAGCTTGACCAACAGAGAGCCTTTGGGAGAGTGTCAAGGCCAGAAGACCAAGGAAGGTGACGTCAAGACGCGCGAAGGCCCCGTCTGCTTCAGCAGCTTCTTCATCGAAAAGAGAATACTGGCCGCTGCGCTACCAGGTCAACGCCAGCTATTGGCGCGTCAGTGCCTGGGCCGTCACCAGCAAAGACATCGACGGAGCTTGGAAAGTACTACGCGCTGTGCACCAAAGCGAAGAACTGGACCTGCCAGTTTATGAAAGGTGAGTGCGACAACAGTCAGTTCATAAAGGGTGAAGAAGTTAAGCTAGCGGACGATCGCTACATGACCTACCACGCGCATTCAGAGTTCAATGCTTTTGGAGAGCTCATCATTGAGCACCACTACTGCTGCTGTCGGGCCAATTTCTGCAACGATCTGAGATGGCTCGACGTCAGCACGCCGCCCTTCGCGCGGCTACGAGTGGACGAAGGAGAACAAAGTCGGCTGCTGGCTGTCTTCCATTGCGCCAGCGTTAAGCGAGCGGAGCCAACCCTACTGCCTCAACTACTACAAGTGCGGAGCCGTAAATTCCGGTTTCTTGGTACTATATGTACAATACTGC
>JASAMZ010014418.1:0-54683 GCA_030248115.1 Linhomoeus sp. GSCO2_2 | reverse complement strand
AATTGTCGAAATTTAAAAATTTTCACAAAACCCTTGAAAATATCCCTAATTTAAATGAATTCTAAAATCCGAAACTATGTCACAAATTCATTGCGTCTTATGCCCTTTCCATTTAAAAAACTTTGTCGATACGGTTTGTAAATAGTGTCATTTTTGACACTTTTATATTTTAATTGTAAATATCTCGAAATAGGGAAATTGGCAACAGAAACGGACAACGGCACGTTACTCAGCGCATTCGACTCCATCGGGTGGCACTAACCGTCATGTCTAGTTGTTCCGGACACACGGACGGACGGACGGACGGACGGACGGACGAACAGACAAATGAACAGACAAGAACGTCCGTATATATGTTGCATCCACTTTCCGCAATCCAGCCAGACTGCGCAATATTGCAGGGCGCAGGGCGAGCCTAAGCATAGCCTGATATGGAAGGAAACAACTCCCTGGCAAAAGAATCAAACGTCAAAGCGAAAGATTCAACGTTCTAGTTAGTAGTTGATTGCACGTTCTAGAGGGGCTGCCCTCCAGAACGCAAAATATTGCGCAGTTTGGAGGGTCACCCCTCCAAATCGCGCAGTATTGCGCATTCTGGAGGATTGCGCCGTCCGGATGCGACATATACACTCGCCGCCCTGGGGGGGGGGGGGGCAAACAATGTACCATAGAGCGCTGAGTATCGCTTTCAAAATTGGCTCACGTTATCGCTAGTCGCTACCGAATCGCAGTTACCTTGGCCACTCCAACGGTGGTTCCTCCCTCGGTCTCCACCAGAATTCCGTGCTTCTTGAATATCGAGTACATAGTTTTCGTCATGTCCGCCAGGTCCTGCAAGCAACAGAGCGGCACAATCAGTCCCGCCCCCCCTGGACAGCTTGTGTTTGTCTCTTCACAAGTGAACTGGTGCGATTTCCCGTTGGGCAGTGTGATCTTGTTCAGCTGATGCTTGCTCATCAGAGGGGTCCAGCTGTCCCTCTTGATCAGATGTAGCTCGTTGACAGTGGTGTAGTACATGACATCTGGGCAGACCATGGTCTTGAACCTGTAAAGTGTTACCTTTATTTTACGTCCAAAATTCTCTTTAGTACACCACTGCACACCGTTGTTTCTGCCTCAGCCTGATGAACAGATCCGCAAAGACCATTTCTCCAGTGAGAGAAGAGTCTAGCTGGACGACCGAGCCATTTCCAACGAAGAAATTTGTTCTGGCCACGAATGGTCCCCCAGAAATGTAGTCAGCGAAGATGCATGAATTGTACGACAAATCATACGCATCTAACATCTTCAGGGTGTAGTTTTTCATTGAAAACTGCATGGCACCTCTGAACCAACGGCCGTCTGGGTAACGATGGCTCGCACCTGAAAAATATTCATTCGGAGATGTATGGCAACTTGGCAAGATTCTCTACAACCTGTTACACAAAATTACGATATTTCTCACCAACAAGGTCCATGTCAACGAAATCGATCATTCTCAGCTGTCGCTCGAAGTTGGACTGATTGTTGAAGTGTTCAATATTCTTGGCAACAAAGACGTACTTGGTCTTCACAGAGCTAAACAACAAGTTCCACGCAGCGCCATCTGTCAACGACTTGTTCATCACCATAGGGATGACCACCGCTTGCTTACCTTTGGCAAGCTCGGAAATCTGAAAGCACTCTCCACTTTTCCGCCCGTCTCCCATATCAAAGCGCTTCGCTCGTGCGTGCGTCCGTGGCCGTCGTGCCACCTTCGGGTGCGGGGATAAGAGCTCCCCAGCGCCTCTCCAACCCCAATAACGCTCTCGGATCTTGACGTTGGCAAGTCGTAGAGAGACTATCTTGGAATCAGACTCAAAAATTTGAATTTCGCGAGTTGCGGCAACCCAAAGATCAAAACACAACAAGGGAAACCTGCGGTGAAGCACTCCGACCAGAACCGGAGAAAGCAGACCGCCACTCACTTCACTTATCATGCGAAATAAGCCGATTTGCACCCAAAGATTATCCACAAATTCCGCCGGCGCGCGAGTTTCAGAGTACGCGTATTCCCTCCACCTACAAGGACCGGCGCGCAGCAGAACTCCACCGAAATCCTGTAGACCAAGCCGAATTGAGCCCAAAATGCGCCATTTCGATTCGATTCAACCAGTAGCGGCAACTAAGATTCGGGGCTGCGCCAATCGCAGACTCGCCTTGCCACTCTGCACGGGAAGACTTGACAATTCATGCGCAAATCCTTATTTTACCACGTCTTCTTTCCGCACAGCATTTTCTTCAATTCAGAAGTTTGAATGCGCGCGCAAATTTAAGTTACAACATTGTTTGAGGAGAGTACGGTAAAAGCTGCATTCAAATTTGAATTTCGGCATTAGGAAAGTGGCTATTTGAGGGCAAAATCGACACAAAACAGAGAAACCAATAGCGAATTCGCCTTCCTCGCCGCGAAAGACCCTAGAATCGACACTTCAACCGTAAAATCACCTCACATTCAGTTTCGTCGACGTAGGGCTTCGGTAGGTCGAAAATCGGCAAAAACTCGCGAATCTTGATCCGAAACACGAAAACAATGCCAGATTCAGCATCAGCGACCTCGAAAGCACCGGAGTCGACTCCAACATTGATTTTGTCCTCCGAAGTTGAAATTCAATTTTGCGGCCGGGGTACGGTAGCCGAAAAAATATTTTTAAAACTCGGTTCCGGATTAGTTTTCAGCGGGGAATCACGTGGTGCAGTCCACTTGGCCCTAACTCGTCGCAATCGAGCGCTAAACGGTCGAAAGTCGAAAATCGGCATTTTCGACCCCTGACGGAGACCCGTTGCCTCCGCAGAACTCATGATTTCCGCGGCGGATTTTGGTGATTTTGGTCTTAAACGAAAGAGAACATGTTAATCTTGCCGATTGGAGATACCTGGCCCGATCCAACAACTCCCTGATTTACTAGGATTTTTTAAAGGCAAATCTTTGTCCAAAAACTACTTCCGGCTACCGTAACCCGAGAACGCGTCGGCCGATTGACTCGGGATTTTTTCCTCTATTCGTCTCGTCGAGGGCTATAACATATCCAAAAGACATCAAAATCGGGCCACTATTCCAGAAATTCCAGCTGGGTGAGAACACCCTCTCAGTAAGTAAATTTACAGTAAATGTGCAGAACAGTGTAAGTAAATGAAGGTCCGTCCACACCTACTATCCCTCGAGAGCTATCGATTAAACCAGGCAAGTCGTCCGGGGGACGCAGTATACTCCACAAATTTGGACTCCTACGCACTGTGACTCCTCTGCTGTTGTGGCCTCCTGGCACCCCCAATCGCAAAAGCAATGCTGAATTCGTCATCTACATTCCAAAATACCTCAGATTCGACATACAACACCCCTAGTTTCCTATGGACTCCGAGAACTGAAATTCTGCACTTTGGGTACGGTAGCGTGCGAATCGTCATAGGTACGTTCAAACATCATCTAAACGCTAAAGTAATGCCAAATTCGTAATCAGCGCCTCCGAAAACCCCGAAATCGAGATAATATCGCCAAAGTCGACCGGACACCCAAAATTCAAATGGACGCTGCAGGGTTACTGTAGCTCTGCAAATTTACCAAAAACAGTTTTCTGGACCAGATTTTAACGTAGAATCGTTTAAAACCACCTTTGGAACGATCTGGCAACGCATTCGGGCGCTACAGACGCCGAAACGCGAAAATCGCAATTTTCGACCCCGGAGTCAAAAAAGTTGCGGGAAAATAACTTTTTTGTGTTTCGCCCGATTTTCTCCGTTCATGGCTCATTCGATAGAGGACATCTGGGAAGGAGCACCAAAAGCGGTCTCGCCGCTCTAGCTGCTACCTAGCCCGCACAGCAGCCCGTCAAAGTCGACCCGGGGCCAAAATTCGCGAATTTTTCAAATTTGGCGCCAAAATGGGTCCCGCAGCGATCCAATTCATTTCTTCCACCCTCGACCCTATCGAGTACTACAACATATCAAAAGATAGTGTATACCATTATATGCAACTTTTTCGAGTTCTACCTTGCCCAACCTAATTTTCAGTACTTTGAAAATTTAAATTTCTGAATTTCCCGCCAACGGGGTCCCGCAGCGTGACCCCATATATCGTGCAGGTTGCCCACCCACTAGGCCTACCCAACGCAATAGACCGTTTGCAAATCGGCCACTGCACGCGCGAACGCCGTTGACTCAAAGTTTCTGCGTTTCGCGCACAAGCGCTATATAATCCACACTTTTTTCGCCCGGCCTCAGCCGGGCGAACCCTTACGAGAGCTTATCGTCCGTGCGTGCGTCCGTGCGTGCGTCCGTGCGTGCGTTACGCTCTCAGATCTCGGCGTTGGTAAGTCGTAGGAAGGAGATCTTGGACTCTACGGATAGGTCTCGACTCACTGAGAATTGCGCTAAGAGGTTTCGAAATTCAAAAGTTTGAATTGCGCGCGCTACAGTAACCCGAAGGTCAAAACGGAAAACGGCTCTAACTCGCTCGTCTTACGTCGTAGAGCGGCGTGCGATAGGTCAACTGAAAGGTCTCGACGTGCGCTTTCGCTTGGCATAAAAAAATTTCTTAATTACGCAAACACGCAACACGAAAAGCGACATTCTCGCGTTTTTAAGGCAGAAATCGCCCTAACTCGCTCAGCGTGCGTCGTAAGGAGACGATCTTGGGTTGGTTGGATAGCTCTCGACTCACTGATCATTTGTTCTTCTATTGGTCGAAACTCAAAAGTTTGAATTGCGGGAGCTACAGTAACCCAAAGGTTTAAAACGCGAAACTTATCTAACTCGCTCGTCTTGCGTCGTAGAGAGACGATCTTGAGTTCGTTGAATAGATTTCGGCACACTGATAATTCCGTTAAGAGAACTCGAAATTCAAAAGTTTGAATTGCGCGCGCTACAGTAACCCGAGGGTCGAAAACGCAAAACGGCTCTAATACGCTCGTCTTACGTCGTAGAGCGGCGTGCGATAGGTCAACTAAAAGGCCTCGACGTGTTCTTTCGTTTGGCATTAAAAGTTTTCTTAATTACGCAAACACGCAGCACGAAATAGCGACATTCTCGCATTTTCAGCATAGAAATCGCTCTAACTCGTTCAGCGTGCGTCGTAGAGAGACGATCTTGAGTTTGTTGAATAGGTTTCGGCACACTGATCATTCCGTTAAGAGAAGTCCAGATTCGAAAGTTTGAATTTCGCGAGCTACAGTAACTCAAAGGTTCAAACAGCAAATCGGCCGTAACTCGCTCGTCTTACGTTGTAGAGCGGCATTCGTTCGACCGTTTGAAAGCTTACGTTGAGGCAGTTGTTGAACGGTCATTCCTAAAGAAATACTTTTGTTTTTTTAAACCCTTGCCTTACGAACAAATTTACCTGCTAAAAAAATTAATCCCGGGCGATCCCAATGTTGCCTTGCAACAACCGCTCAGAAATGCGTGTGTCTTGCTCAAAAAATTAATCCCGGGCGATCCCAATGTTGCCCTGCAAGAACCCCTCAGAAAGGAGCGTGTCAGAAGTAGCGCATGAATAGTGGACTCCGGGCGGGCGCGCGTCATATCGGAAAGGCTTCGAAATACTTTACAAAAGTATCCACTCTTTTACTCTTCCACTTTAAAACACTCACAAACCACTCTGTATTAATAAAACAACTCAACTTTTTTAAAACAGCTTGTTTCGCCCGCCCTCAGGCGACACCCTACGAGAGCTCGGCGTGCGTGCGTGCGTCCGTCTGTGCGTGCGTGCGTGCGTCCGTCACGCTCTCAGATCTCGGCGTTGGAAAGTCGTAGAGATACGATCTTGGGCTCTACGAATAGGTCTCGACTCACTGATTATTAGTCATAACCGGTGTCGAGACTCAAAAATTTGAATTTCGCGAGTTACAGTAACCCGAAGGTCGAAAACGCAAAACGGCTCTAACTCACTCGTCTTACGTCGTAGAGTGGCAATCGACACGTCAGGTGAAAGCTCTCGACGTGTTCTTTCATGCGTCCGCAAAAGTTTTTTAAATTACGCAAACACGCACCGCGAAAAACGCAATTTTCGGCATTTTGACGCTAAAATCGCTCTAACTCGCTCAACTCGCGTCGTAGAGAGACGGTCTCGAGCTTTTTGGATAGCTCCCGACTCACTGATCATTTGTTCTCCCATTGGTCGGAACTCAAAAGTTTGAAATTCGCGAGTTACAGTAGCTCGAAAGTGCAAATGCACAATACGGCCCTAACTCGCTCGTCTTACGTCGTAGAGCGGCAATCGACACGTCAGGTGAAAGCTCTCACGTGTTCTTTCATGCGGCTACAAAAGTTTGTTCAATTACGCAAACACGCACCGCGGAAAACGCCATTCTCGGGATTTGACGCTAAGATCGCTCTAACTCGCTCAATTTGCGTCGTAGAGAGACGATCTCGAGCTTATCGGATGGCTCTCGACGCAATGATCATTTGTTCTACCATCGGTCGAAACTCAAAAGTTTGAATTTCGCGAGTTACAGTAACTCGAAAGTGCAAAAGCACAAAACGGCTCTAACTCGCTCGTCTTACGTCGTAGAGCCACAATCGACACGTCAGGTGAAAGCTCTCGGCGTGCTCTTTCATGCGGCAGTAACAAATTTTTCAATAACGCAAACACGCACCGCAGAATACGCCATTCTCAATATTTTAACACTAAGATCGCTCTTTGCTACATGCAGAAGTGCTACACGGTTTGATTGCTCGTAGTGCGCCCTTTTGTGCTCTGTCAATTGCTTGCCAAAGCTTTTACAAGTTTTTGTCACTTTTTTCGCCCGGCCTCAGCCGGGCGAACCCCTACGAGAGCTTATCGTGCGTGCGTTCGTGCGTTCGTGCGTGCGTTCGTTACGCTCTCAGATCTCGGCGTTGGAAAGTCGTAGGAAGGCGATCTTGGGCTTTACGGAAAGGTCTCGACTCACTGGTAATGTCGCTAAGAGACTTCGAAATTCAAAATTTTGAATTGCGCGCGCTACAGTAACCCGAAGGTTTAAACTAAAAACGGCTATTACTTGCTCGTCTTACGTCGTAGAGTGGCGTGCGATAGGTCAACTGAAAGGTCTCGACGTGCGCTTTCGCTTGGCATAAAAAAGTTTCTCAATTACGCAAACACGCAACACGAAAAACGACATTCTCGCGTTTTTAACGCAAAAATCGCTCTAACTCGCTCAGCTTGCGTCGTACGGAGACGATCTTGGGTTGGTTGGATAGCTCTCGACTCACTGATTATTTGTTCTTCTATTGGTCGAAACTCAAAAGTTTGAATTTCGGGAGCTACAGTAATCCAAAGGTTTAAAACGCAAAACTTATCTAACTCGCTCGTCTTACGTCATAGAGAGACGATCTTGAGTTCATTGAATAGGTTTCGGCACACTGATAATTCCGTTAAGAGAAGTCGAAATTCAAAAGTTTGAATTGCGCGCGCTACAGTAACCCGAAGGTCCAAAACGCAAAACGGCTCTAACACGCTCGTCTTACGTCGTAGAGCGGCGTGCGATAGGTCAACTAAAAGGTCTCGACGTGCTCTTTCATTTGGCGTAAAAATTTTGTTAATTACGCAAACACGCACCACGAAAAGCGACATTCTTGCGTTTTTAGCATAGAAATCGCTCTAGCTCGCTCAGCGTGCGTCGTAGAGAGACGATCTTGAGTTGCTGTATAGCTCTTGACTCACTGATCATTTGTTCTTCTATTGGTCGAAACTCATAAGTTTGAATATCGCGTCTACAGTAACCCAAATGTTCAAACAGCAAATCGGCCCTAACTCGCTCGTCTTACGTTGTAGAGCGGCATTCGTTCGACCGTTTGAAAGCTTACGTTGAGGCAGTTGTTGAACACTCATTCCTAAAGAAATACTTTTGTTTTTTAAACCCTTGTCTTACGAACAACTTTGTCAGCTAAAAAAATTAATCCCGGGCGATTCCAATGTTGCCTTGCAACAACCGCTCAGAAATGCGTGTATCTTGCTCAAAAAATAATCCCGGGCGATCCCAATGTTGCCCTGTACGAAGCCCTCAGAAAGGAGCGTGTCAGAAGTAGCGCATGAATAGTGTACTCCGGGCGGGCGCGCTTCATATCGGAAAGACTTCGAAATACTTTACAAAAGTATCCACTCTTTTACTCTTCCACTTTAAAACACTCACAAACCACTCTGTATTAATAAAACAACTCAACTTTTTTAAAACAGCTTGTTTAAAAGCGTTGCTTGAAAGAGGGATATTCTTGCTCTAAAAGCCAAATCGCGGGCGAAATCAATATTGCTATATGCAATACCCTCTTGCGAAGCGGGGGCTCATGAAGCGGAGCATGCGGGCGATGAACTCTCGCACTCTCTGCGGAAAGAGTGCAACTCTTTGCAATGTCAGTCAGAATACAAACTCAACTTTTTAATACCGGAGCTTGTTTGTGGAGTATAAAAAACCCCGTCCAAATCGGATGAGAAATGAGGCACGAAAGTGAGTGGCGAAAAAGTTGGTCGGTGGCAGCTTCACTATTAGCACTCCGCCCCTTTTGGGGTCGGAGTGCTAAAAATGAAAACCAAAACACAAATTTTCTCAATTAGTAAAACACGCACCAGGGAAATGACATTTTCGAGTTTTTACCATTAAAATCGGTCGAGCTCGCTCATCTTGCGTCGTAGAGAGACGATCCCGAGCTCATTTGATAGGTCTCGACGCACTGATGCCAATCTGTTCGTTTTTTCGCCGCGCCTCAGCGCGGCGAGGTGTATATATACGGATGACAATGTGTGTCTGTGTGTGTGTGTGTGTGTCCGTGGCACCGAAGTAAAACATGTGACATATGTGGTCAAGTAGAGTCAAGGTCGCTGAGTATGGATCCAATGTCCGTTTCTGTTGCTAATTTCGCATTTTCGAGATATTCACAATTAAAATCTAAAAATGCCGAAAATCGACTTTTTCACCTGATGAGCTAGACGCAAAATTTCTTCAGAAATGGAAAGAGCACGGACCGCTGATAATTTGTAACACAAAAGAAAATTTTTGTCAATGTGGAATTTGATAGAAATACGCAATTGTTTGCCGAAATTTCATAAATTGACAAAAATAGAACGTCATTTATTGGCGAATGTGAATGCAGAATCTGAAAGGTCGTAAGCCAATAAGAATTTGTGACATAGTTTTTCAGTTTTGAAACATTGCAGTTTGGAGATATTTACAATTCAAATATGAAAATGTCGAAAATCGACTTTTTTGCCTGATGAGCTAGCGGCGAAATTTCTTCAGAAATGGAAAGAGGACAGGCCGTGGACAATTCGTAACAAAAAAAGAAATTTTTTTCAAATGTGGAATTTCATAGAAATATGCAATTGTTTGCCGAAATTTCATAAATTGACAAAAATAGAACGTCATTTATTGACGAATGTGAATGCGGAAACTGAAAGGTCGCAAGCCAATAAGAATTTGTGACATAGTTTTTCAGTTCTGAAATATTGCAATTTAGAGATATTTACAATTAAAATATAAAAATGTCGAAAATCGACTTTATCGCCTGATGGACTAGCGGCGAAATTTCTTCAGAAATGGAAAGAGCATAGACCGCGAATAATTTGCAACACAAACAAAATTGTTTGCAATTGTGGAATTTCATAGAAATGCGGCACAATTTGGCAAAGTTCTACAAACAGTTGGCAAGTTTTTTTGGTCGATGTGGTGTATTCCCACGGGTATAAAACTTCAGATGAACGGCGTCGTATCATGCCGATACCACATAGCGAACGCGGCGATATCACTGAGCTTTAGATCAGTTGTACAGACAACCGTATCGTGGTAATGGCTGCACTTGAATTGTGGTACGCGTTTTCAAGATACCTTCTCTAGATAAGGCTAATTATGCGAATGAAATTCACTATACTGTTCACCAAGATTTGACAGACACAAAGTATAGGTTGAACTTTTTACACACACAGCTTGTTTCGCCCGGCCTCAGCCGATCGAACCCCCACGAGAGCTCTTCGTGCGTGCGCACGTTCGTTCGTCCGTCCGTCACGCTCTCAGATCTCGACGTTCGAAAGTCGTAGGAAGGCGATCTTGGGCTCTACGGAAAGGTCTCGACTCACTGGTAATGTCGCTAAGAGACTTCGAAATTCAAAAGTTTGAATTGCGCGCGCTACAGTAACCCGAAGGTCAAAACGCAAAGCGGCTCTAACACGCTCGTCTTACGGCGTAGAGCGGTGTGCGATAGGTCGACTAAAAGGTCTCGACGTGCTCTTTCACTTGGCATTAAAAATTTTCCTAATTACGCAAACATGCACCACGAAAAGCTATATTCTCGCGTTTTAACACAGAAATCGCTCTAACTCGCAAATCGCTCTAACTCGCTCAGCGTGCGTCGTAGAGAGACGATCTTGAATTAGTTGGATAGCTCCCGACTCACTGATCATTTGTTCATCCATTGGTCGATACTCAAAAGTTTGAATTTCGCGAGCTACAGTAACCCAAAGGTTCAAAACGCAAGATTTCTCTAACTCGTTTGTCTTCCGTCGTAGAAAGATGATCTAGAACTCGTTGGATAAGTTTCAGCACATTGATTATTCCTTCAAGAGAAGTTCGAGATTATTTCGCGAGCTACAGTAACGGAGTGTTGTCGCCCTTGCGTTGTGCTGAGTGTGTAGGGCAGGCAGATGGCCCACCCGCGCGCCACGGCGCTACCCGTGTTTCGTTAGTTGTGAAGCAGCACGCACCCTCCTGTGGGTTGTGCGTGCGAGAGAAGCTTCGTGCGCGTGAACCGAGCACGCTGAATTTGCTCGTTATGTTGGATCTGAGAAGTAGAGAAATACACAACCTGTTCATCATCAGCAGGAACATTTACCTGTCATCTACCCCCTACTGGGCGGACTTGCCTGAAATACTAAGCTGCCCGGTAGACTAGAACCTATTTGGTCAGAGTGCTTCTCTGCAGGAGCTCTTGCAGTTAAGCCATGGGCAAATATAAGTAGAACTCACTTCGGTTCCATCCGTTGTTCCAACAAGCACAGCTATTCCAGGGTATTCGGCGCCTAACCCATGGAAAACTCTGTTCAGCTGGCCACTGTTCAAGCCAGAGCCTCTTTCCAGTATCACGGCCGTCATGATGTCCTTCATAGGCTTGGCAGTGCAGTTGGGATTGGGTTGGAAGGCGAATTCGTAATAGGGGTAGCCGTACATCACGCCGGGGTACCACTCCGGGCAGACGTCTGGCAAACGCTTGTCGATTTTCGACGAGGCAACTTTTGGTTTCCTCAGCAATAGGGACAAATCTTCTAATTCGGCGCGTATCAGGCTCTTGAGCACAGCGTAGGCCTCGTTCAGGCTGTGCAGCGTCTTTCCACTGCGACTGTAGCGATGGGCGGTGGCTATGTGCTTGGCCAGTTGGATCAGACGATTCTGGTCGACGTCCCTCTGCTCGCAGCGCCTTTCCACTTCCACTGTCTCCACAGAAGCAGTCTCAGTTGTCGTCGCCGTCTCGTTCAGGGGACGCGGCTCTTCAGAGGGCAAAGAGAGGTTGCGGAGAGTCTCCAGGAAGGAGGATCGCCCACCGAGCGGGCCAGAAGAGTTGTACAACAGCAGCACGATCACGCTTCCGGCGGCCGTGCAGCCAAGTAGAACCGCGAGAAAGCTGCGCATTTTGCGAGTGTGCGCAACTGTCGCGTCGAGAATTCAAGATGCTTTTAGTGACGGGTCTGTTGAGTGGCGTGGTCAGTTGGCGTGAGTCGGTCGTGCCACGACTTCGCAAGCGCGTTGAATGTGGAACGGATACCTAACCAACGCTGCTACGTTCAGACAACAGGGATGGCTTGGCGTTTGTTAAAATACGTGCGTGGCTTCTTGCTGTCCGAATGGCGTGTTGGGGGAGTGTTGGCGGGCCATGCCATGCCTCTGCGTCAATCCACTTTTCGGCTGCCCAGTCACTTCAATATCGTACTTCGGACGCAAGATAGGTCGAATTGGACCGCGGTGCCAGTTCAAGTACATAGGTGTCTCTGCAGTGGCCCACCAAAGCACTCTCCCAAACGTGCGAACAGCACGAATGCCAATTGGTGTCCCAATTTGGTGTCAATTTAACCATCGAACAACACTATTCTTGTGGGGAATTTCACGGCTGAATGCAACATTAGCTAGAGATAGACTCGAGCTTCAACTCAGAGAAGTTCAAAGTTGACGAATTGCAAATTGTGTGCTCATCTAAATTTCCGCACCAATTCAAAGTTTCGAATTGAAGGAAATGTAAAATGCAAAGCTATAATTACAGGTCGTCGCGATTTTCGTCAGAATTTCCGTATAAATTTTCCTTACTTCACCTTCAAAGTCGGCAGGATAGGCTAGCTGTGGGAGGCAGAATTTCTAATCCTGCCCACCACGCAGGCGCGTTCCCAATCAAGTCACAGTTAGAGAAGTTACATCCTAGACTCATTTCGACTGTGGTCTACAATATTCCGATGGATGAGATGCCGTGAATTGCGTATTCCGTGTGCTCAAACTCGTGTGCCGGCGGAATTTGAATATACTGTTGTCTTCCAAAGGCATTTCGTTCGATGGGATTCAGGGTCTATGTACTACGTACCTTACACATTATCATATTTGAGCGGGGGTCTATTTCCTCCTGTCAGGGTGAGAGTGCTTCGGTACAGGCGCTGCTGCACGTTTCCCTTGCTTTTCGAGAGTCACGTCTTTCACTGTAGGTCGCTGTGACTAGTGATGGCAACCGAAAACTGGGTAAGTACTTACCCAGTTTTACCCAGTTTATTTCAACTGGGTATACCCAGTTTTTACCTACCCAGTTTCATTTCAGCGTACACAGTTTTACCCAGTTTTACTTTTACCCAGTTGTTTTGCTGCGTACCTAAGCAGTTTCGGCCAGAAAACTGGGTACCCAGTTTTACTTACCCTGTTTTTACCCAGTTAATAAACTGGGTAAGAAACTGGGTAAACCGTATTTTGCAATCCCATCACTGACGAATTTGCCTATTATCAATTATGAGGTGGTCGTTGGCTAACGTGACATGCAGTGACCGACCAGCACAGAACGTTATGTAGCAGCTGTTTAGTGTAGATGTCAGCGAATGCGCAGAGACTTTGGTGATGAATATATGCCTCATCCAAAGAGCAGCAATACTATGAAGTGGAAAATGTTTGATTTTGGAGCGAAATGTCACAGCACAGTGAATGCGCTACAAGCAGAGTCACTCAGGTCTGCATTCTGCTAGACATCTCTTGGTCTGATCTCAGAAGGTATGGTTCACAGTTCACAGTAGCTCTGTGGTGTTAGGCTTCATACATTTTGTGGTCCCGTGCAAGGAGGCAGGCAGGTACCAGCGAATACTGACCATTTTGTCACAATTGCGCCAGAGGTCTGTTGGTGCAGTATTTTGATTGATTGATGCGCTAAATCAGAAGCGCTGTTGTTTCAAAATTTTCCACCTTACCCAGTTTACCCAGTTTATTCGGCCGTACTTACCCAGTTTCACCGAAAACTGGGTAAATTTACCTGTACTTACCCAGTTTTGCCGAAAACTGGGTATACTTACCTGTACTTACCCAGTTTCCAAATTTTGGAAATTGCCATCACTAGCTGTGACTTCCAACATTACGTTGCGCAAAGTCGCGCATTTGCTGATCGTTTCATCGAATGGTTTGAACCATTCTAGTTCTTCAGAAACACACAGTGTGTCGGTACCGACTATCAATGGCGAGCCTGGTATATGGAGTCAAGCCTGAGAACGGCTAAGGCGGAACCAAGGTTGGTGTCCTCGTTTCTTTTTACCGCCCCGTAGTTGATCGATTTTCAACAACGCCTTACCATTCGGCCATGTCCCACAGGAACAAGACGCAAGATGCTCAACTCGACTCGAGATGCTTAAACTATCTAAACGCGCTCGTATCGCGTGCAAATTTGGTTAAGTTGTACATACCTAATGTGAGGAAGTACGATTTAAGTCTCGGATGGATAGCTGGAAGACCCTGTAGGTGTTTCGTTCAATCAAACTGTGAAACTACCTGCCCCTGACTAACCGAACGTTTGGCTTTCGCCGAAAGGTACCTACCTACACACCCAGCACTAGCAGGCACTTTGGCTCAACGAGCTTTTTGCATTGATTGGTACCTTTCTTTACGCACTCTGCGAACATACCCAGGTGTCCCATGAATCCACCCCTCCACCACCCACAAGAAGCTTTGGAAAACTTCACATATTTAAGCTCAATGTCTTGGCACATCTGACACCCAATTTTAGCATCCTACACCCCTCCAGATCCACGCGGAAATACTAGCGCAAAGCGCAAAATTGATCGTTAACGTTGGTCCTCGTGAAGGAGGCCGTGCATGCAAGACGAACAGGCGGCCCAGATTTGATGCCGGCAAACCAACGTTGATTCGATCGTTCGCAAGCGTGTTGCAAGCTAGAATTTTCGCTTCAAAACGGTTAAAGGCTCAATTTGAGCTGGGATATAGCGAAAGATGTAGCTGAACAAGCTCCGGTATTACAAAGTTGAGTTTGTATTCTGACTGACATTGCAAAGAGTTGCGTTTCTGCAGAGAGTGCGAGAGCTCATCGCCCGCATGCTCCGCTTCATGAGCCCCCGCTTCGCAAGAGGGTATTGCATAGCAATATTGATTTCGCACGCGATTTGGCTTTTAGACCAAGAACATCCCTCTTTCAAGCAACGCTTTTAAAAAGTGGCAAACACTTGTAAAAGTTTTGACAAACAATTGACAGAGCACAAACGAGCGCACCACGAGCAATCAAGCCATGTCGCACTTCTGCAAGTAACAAAGAGAGATCTTAGTGTTAAAATTTCGAGAATGGCGTTTTCCGCGGTGTGTGTTTGCGTAATTGAACTAAGTTTTGTAGCCGCATGAAAGACCACGTCGAGAGCTTTCACCTGCCGTGTCGATTGTCACTCTACGGCGTAAGACGAGCGAGTTAGATCCGTTTTCTGCTTTTGCACCTTCGAGTTACTGTAACTCGCGAAATTCAAACTTTTGAATTTTGACCAGTGGGAGAACAAATGATCAGTGAGTCGGGAGCTATCCAAAAAGCTCGAGATCGTCTCTCTACGACGCAAGTTGAACGAGTTAGAGCGATCTTAGCGTCAAAATCCCAAGAATGGTGTTTTCAGCGGTGCGTGTTTGCGTAATTGAACAAAGTTTTGTAGCCGCGTGAAAGAGCACGTCGAGAGCTTTCACCTGACGTGTCGATTGCCGCTCTACGACGTAAGATGAGCGAGGTAGAGCCGTTTTGAGTTTTGACCTTCGCGTTACTGTAGCGCGCGCAATTCAAACTTTTGAATTTCGAAACCTCTTAGCTGAATGATCAGTGAGTCGAGACCTATCCGTAGAGCCCAAGATCTCCGCTCTACGACTTTCCAACGCCGAGATCTGGGAGCGTTACGTACGCACGTACGCACGTACGTACAGTGTACATACCTACATACGTACGCACGCACGCACGCCGAGCTCTCGTATGGTGTCGCCCGCCTGAGGGCGGGTGAGCCTTGAGAAATTGACAAATTCTGCGTTTGGTGCCAGTGCTTCCGATCGATGCCAGTGGTGCCAGTGCTTCCGATAGTAGATGTTGAACAATCGATGTTAGTAGAAGGATGCTATAATTGGGTGTTAAATGCGCCACTACATGGCCCTTTAATCTAACGTTCACCGGGAAAAGTTTTCTGCAGCTTGCGGGGGGAGGGGGGACGCTGGATTTAAGGTGCACCCGGGACATACAGCTTGTACGAGTTGCGCTGAAGTACAGTTTGGGCGCATCTCAGTTTTAAAAGTATCAGCCAAGAAAGCCAGTTTGGACGGACCCTTTCTAGAATACAAAACGAACATCTAGAGTGGTTCTGATCTCTACCAGAGTGGCGAAAAGTGAATGGGCAAGTGGTTGGCGGAGGGGGGGTGCACTAAGAAGCCACATACTGTGGTAGGCATTTCAATCGCATGGATGTGTGAACATTTGAAGCCACTTTGAGCTCCCCCCTCCCCAGCCGGAGGTGTAGCCCCGTCGCCTGGACAGACACCCCACCCCCCCCCAACCAACGCATACTGGAAAGCTATGCAATGTTTTAGTCCGGCCTCAGAAGGCGAACCCTATCAAGAGGCCGGCGTGCGTGCGTCCGTCCGTCCTACAGCTTGCTTTGCGCAGTACGTAGTTTAACATATAGCAACAGCATGCAACGCAACGGGTATTCGCTGTGCACCATGATGCCCAGAATTTGCGCGTGTAGGGTGGATCCTGGTCATAGTTCCTTTGGGGCGGCGTTGGGGGAAGGGGGGAGGGTTGGGGGGGGGGGGGGGGGGGGAGGCATACCCTCCCCCCAACCCGGACCGATCCCGACGACTTTCAGGAAGGGTGACCAATAGAAACTCATTTTAGTTTCAGTTTCAGTTTCAGTTAGAATCATGATGCTGGCTCGTACCGGATTTTTCCGCTTATAAGCCCATCCACTTATAAGCCCATGGGCTGCTATGTTGTTTTGACTGCCACATATAAGCCCATGGGCTTATACGTGGTGGCCAAACTTTGTCGGGAGCGAGGCCAATATTTACCTAATTTTACTGCCGGTTAGCGTGAGAATAGTGAGAAATGAACTACAAACCACCGTAAAACTGCCAATCAGTGAGTCGATTTGTCTATTCGCTGAAGAATATGCCTACGTCGTAGAGAGGTGATCGACACGTCATGTGAAAGCTCTCGACGTGCTCTTTCATGCGGCCGCAAAACGTTTTTCAATTACGCAAACACGCACCGCGGAAAACGCCATTTTCGGCATTTTGACGCTAAAATCGCTCTAACGCGATCAACTTGTGTCGTAGAGAGACGATCTCGAGCTTTTTGGATAGCCCCCGACTCACTGATCATTTGTTATCCCATTGGTCAAAACTCAAAAGTTTGAATTTCGCGAGTTACAGTAACTCGAAGGTGCAAAAGCGCAAAACGGCTGTAACTCGCTTGTCTCACGTGGTAGAGTGGCAATCGACACGCCAGGTGAAAGCTCTCGACGTGTTCTTTCATGCGGCTACAAAAGTTTGCTTAATTACGCAAACACGCACCGCGGAAAACGCCATTTTCGGGATGTTGACGCTAAGTTCGCTCTAATTCGCTCAACTCGCGTCGTAGAGAGACGATTTGGAGCTTATTGGATAGCTCTTGACTCAATGATCAATCGTTCTCCCTTTGGTCGAAACTCAAAAGTTTGAATTTCGCGAGTTACAGTAACTAAAAAGTGCAAAAGCACAAAACGGCTCTAACTTGCTCGTCTTACGTCGTAGAGCCGCAATCGACACGTCAGGTGAAAGCTCTCGGCGTGCTCTTTCATGCGGCAGTAACAAATTTTCAATAACGCAAGCACGCACCGGAGAAAACGCCATTCTCAAGATTTTAACACTAAGATTGCTCTTTGCTACATACAGAAGTGCGACACGGTTTGATTGCTCGTAGTGTACTCTTTTGTAAGTTTTTGTCACTTTTTTAAAAGCGTTGCTTGAAAGAGGGGTGTTCTTGCTCTAAAAACCAAATCGCGGGCGAAATCAATATTGCTATGCAATACCCTCTTGCAAAGGGGGAGCTCGTGAAGCGGAGCATGCGGGCGATGAACTCTCGCACTCTCTGCAGAAAGAACGCAACTCTGTGCAATGTCAGTCAGAGTACAAACTCAACTTTTTAATACCGGAGCTTGTTGAGTTTCGTCGGATGGGAGAACAAAAGATCATTGGGTCGAGAGCTATCCAAAGAGCTCGAGATCGTCTCTCTACGCCGCAAGTTGAGCGAGTTAGAGCGATTTCAGCGTCAAAATGTCGAGAATGCGTCTTCCGTTGTGGGTGTTTGCGTAATTGAAAACCTTTTACAGCCACATGAAAAAACACGTCGAGAGCTTTCACCTGACGCGTCGATTGCCGCTCTACGACGTAACACGAGCGAGCTCGAGCCGTTTCTCGTTTTGATTACTGTAGCGCGCGCAATTCCAACTTTTGAATTTTGAAACCTCTTAGCGGAATGATCAGTGAGTCGAGACCTATCCGTAGAGCCCAAGATCTCCGCTCTACGACTTTCCAACGCCGAGATCTGGGAGCGTTACGCACGGACGGACGGACGGACGCACGCACGCACGCACGCCGAGCTCTCGCAGGGTGTCGCCCGGCTGAGGCCGGGCGAAAAAATGGCAAAAAATTTCGCCTGCGGCGCTTGAAAATAGCAAAATTTTCGCCTGCGGCGCTATATTTTGGACGTCGTTTTTGACCAAAATTCCCCCCCTGAGGGGTCCTATACCTCTCCCCGAACCCCCCCCCCCCCCCTCCCTGGCCGGTTGGCGCTTACACGTATGATCAGGACGACCCACCCCTCCCCCCGGAATCCTCAGTGGACCCCCGCGGACCAAATCTGGTAGGAACGTTCTCGCTAGCAGATTACGACAGGCCTGAGCTCTCTAAACAGTCCCAGAAAACCTAAATGGTCGTTGAATCCTTCGTTCCGCAAAGTTGGACTGATCCAAGAGCAAACTGGCCGATCTTTTGCGCATGCGCCAAACCGACAACAAAAACTTCCAACGCACGAGTGCGTAATCGAGAGACATGTATGTATCGTGCACAGGAACGTACAATCAAGCACCAGGCCGGCCAAAACGCAGCGCAGAGTCGGTGGCCAAACTCATGACATGCGCGTTCGAGCAATTCTGCTCGATGGTGGCGTTCAAAGCCCAGGGATCTTCCACTTTCTGCAAAATGAGTTTGCGAGAATGTCGACGAATTCTTTCACTTCTCGGAGCGGACAAATTTAAGCGGCGCTTGAAGGCGGAATTGGGTACAACTCCTGTTCCCCCTCCCACTCACTCCAATTAAAGATTATCCGCCTGGGGCCGAACTGCCCTCCCCCCCCCCCCCGCCCTCCCATTGGAATGTACACATTCATGGGTATGGAACTCTTTGTACGTGGGTGATGGAACTGTCAAGCTCAGTTCTGGAACTGCGACGTCGCACCAATCACTGCCGAGCAACACATACCGGACCATTGCCATCATACCTAACGTGACTAGCAGTCCATCTGTTTTCTTTTACCGACGACTCGAACGCTAGATCAAGTATCACCACTGGTTTCTTGTCATTGTATATTGATTATCAAAATGCGAAGAGTCGGCGGCAACATGTTGAGTCGAAAACGGCCGGCGATTGGCGTCGCTGCTGCAGTGGCCTTACTTCTGCTGGCCTTCTGGACGGATACGCGGGATTCGCTGCCGGCTCTGAGCGACGGCTTCTTTTTCATCAACGTCTTCAGGTCAGCAGAGGTCGTTCCATTATGCAGTCTGCAAATCATCATAAGCAATAGGGTGGAAGGCCAGTTTCTGGGGTTAGGAATGCTTGTTTCGAAGTTTTCACATCTTTACTCCCACTCCGATCGGTACATCTATCGTAGATCGAGCCTTAACGTATTCGGCCGACGCCTTGTGAGAACTCGGCATGCGTTGCGTGCGGTATGTTCATATTTGGAATCATTTTGAACTCTAAAAGCCATTTTTTCGCCGCGCCTCAGCGCGGCGATGTGTATATATACAGATGACGATGTGTAGTCCGCGAACTTTTTTGTCCTGCCGAAGTAAAACACGTGACAGATGGCGTCAGGTAGAGTCGATGTCGCCGATTACGGATCCGATGATATTAGCTGTTGCTATTTTCAGAATGAAGGTGGGTGTAACGTTTGAAGTTTGAAATTTTTCGACAAATTATCTCTATTTGCAATGTTACGGTGCTTACGGGGCATATCACCTGCTAAAGCACCGTAGTCTGCTGAATAGACGCCAACTGAGACTATAAGAGCGCCGTTTTGAGAAGCGATGTGATGCGACAGCATGGCGTAGGCGGGAAAGCCGCCTGATCGCGCGCAAAATCGTGCGAGCCGACCGAGGTTCAATCCTCGGCGACCATTTTGCTTTTTTGTTGCGCTTTATTCTGGTTTTGCCATTTACGTTTTGGCACCGAAAAGCCAAACAATTATAGGCGTAGCGGGTTCTGGTTTGTCCACGTCAGCAAAGTGTTTTACATAACCTTAAATCTCTGTGACCAATGCTACCGGTAGCGAGTTTCGTTGAAGACTCTACCTACGCTCCCACCACCACCCCGTCGATTGGCATGTTGTCACACGATGGCGTCGATAACACCCAGCGAAGTGTTGGCGTCCGTTTCTGTTGCTGACGCTGAGTCATTGTCGTAGTCGCGTCCGGTTGCTCCAAAAGTGGGCCAAGTTGTTTGCCGAGTTCAGACGCTAGCAAGTTTCCATGTTTGGCAAGTTTTTTTTGTTGGATGTGAGGATTTCACACAGCTAGTAACTTTGGATGAACGGCGTCGTATCATGCCGATAACATATAGCGAACGCGGCGATATCACTGATCACTTAGATCAGCTGTACAGACAACCGTATCGTGGTAATAGCTGCACTTGGTTTATAGCAGACGTTCTCAAGCTAATTTCTCCAGATGCGGCTAATGATGTGTATTAAGTTCACCATGCTGTTCACCAAGATGTGACAGACATAAAGTATAGGTTGAACTTTTTACACACACAGCTTGTTTCGCTCGGCCTCAGCCGAGCGAACCCTATCAAGAGCTCGGCGTGCGTGCGTGCGTGCGTACGTGCGTCCGTACTACGTGCGTACGTCACGCTCGCTTCGCGCTTAATAACTCGCTCGTCCGACGTCGTAGGATGGAGTTTGAGACATCGTCGGGTAGCCTGCGGACTCCTCTCGCCATCTGAGTGTTCAAAACCAAAATAAGTTTTCAAACTCGCGCGCTACAGTATCCCAAAGTGGGGTCCATTTTAAGACAAAAGTTGATCGAACCTAGTCAAATCGCATATCAAAGTGAAGCGCTCGAGCTCCTGAGCACGAATCCGACAACAAAAAGTTTCAAAAGTTTAAACAGAGAGCTACAGTAACCAAAACGCGTCGAAAACTGACAACCACACGCTTGCTTCAGGCTTAATAACTCGCTTGTCTGACGTCGCTGGGTTGAGTTCGACACACCGACGGGTAGGCCTCGGACTACTCTCGCGAACTGTGACGTCGAAATAATAACAAGTTTTAAAAATTGCGCGCCACAGTATCCCAAAGTAAGGTCCGCGAAAAGTCAAAACTTTATCAAACCTAGTCGAATCGCATATCAAAATACCTCCTGAGCACGAATCCGACAACAAAAAGTTTCATAAGTTGAAACAGAGGGTTACAGTAACTAAAACGCGATTAATACTGCAGATTTTGGTTTGTTATATGTTGTCACTCGTGCGTTGCAGAGCAACGGTCTTGACATCACTGAAGAGCTCACTGCAAGCCAACATCAAATCAAGCTCACAATTAACCTTAGTTTTGCGTTAGATTCCAGTGTCTTTTTTTAAATTCAGTCTGAAAAGATGATTTTGTTAGTGTAAAGAATTAAACCCGAGCGATACCAATGTTGCGTAGCAAGACCACTCCAAAAAGTGTAGTCGCGAGGAGAGTCAAAGACGCTGCACGAAACCGGAAAGGGCCTTGCTACAATCTCAGTAAAAATTCAAAGCTCAAAACCACTCCGCTTTTTAAAAGAGACTTGTTTCGCCCGGCCTCAGCCGCAGCCCGCGGGAAATTCAAAATTTAAGTTTTCAAAGTACTGAAAATGGGGTTAAACAAGGTAGAACTCGAAAAAGTTTATTGACTTTATTTATTGACTTTATTGACTCCGGGGTCGAAAATTGCGATTTTCTGGTTTCGGTGTCTGTAGCTCTGGAATGCGTTGCCGAATCGTTCCAGAAGTGGTTTTAAACGCTTCTACGCTTAAATCTGGTCTAAAAAGTGTTTTAATAAATTTTCGAAGCTACCGTATCCCTGCCGCGTCGGTTTGAATTTTGGGCGTCAGGTCAGCTTTGACAATATTATATTCGATTTCAGGTTTTCGGGGGGCGCTGATTACGAATTTGGCATTCGTTTAGTGTGTAGATGATGTTTGAATCCACCTATGACGAATTTTTATACTCCACAAAAAAGTGTGGAGTGTATAGCGTTTGTGCGCGGAAGCAGAACCTTCGAGTCAACGGCGTTCGCGCGTAAGGCGGCCGATTTGCAAACGGTCTTTTACGTTGGGTAGGCCTAGTAAGTGGGCAACCTGCGCGACATATGGGGTCACGCTCTAGGACCCCGTTGGTGGGAATTTCAAAAATTGACTTTTCAAAGTACTGAAATTTGGGTTAAACAAGGTACCGGGTTATTCCGATTAAAACCCCCCCCCCCCCCCCAAAGAGAAGTCTCAGGGACTTCTATTAAGATTTCCTGCCAAATAGAAGTCCCCGGGACCTCTATTTGGAGCAAATATTATGTTGCGCGATGACATGAATCATCCATAAGTAAGCAGAATGTACTGTCACAATCGACAAATTATTGCGCTTCCATGTTCCAAGTTCCTTGATGCTCCCTGAATAACGGTCGGTTGAGTGAATATTAAGTGCGAACATGGCTGTGAATCACAGGAGAGAAGTCGCAGACACCGCTTGGAGTCATAGGATGAGCTTGGCAGCTTCTTTGTTAGGCAAACTCTCAATTTTGTTGGAAGCAGCTGTACTAGTGATGGCAACTTGAAAACCGGGTAAGTACTTACCCCATTTTACCCGGTTTTTAAAAACCGGGTATACTTACTTGGTACTTACCCGGTTTCGTTTAGGCGTACCCGGTTTTTACTTACCCAGAATCGCCAAAAATAACCGGATAAAACCGGGTAAAACCGTGTACCCGGTTTTCTAGAAACCGGGTATACTTACTTTTACTTACCCGGGTTTATTTTGGACAGATTTACTTACTTTTACTTACCCGGTTTTGAAATTTCAAAAGTTGCCATCACTAAACTGTACTACTGCAAATTCTATCTTTCCAAATATGAGTCCCGGGACTTCTATTTGGGGCTATAGTGGAGTCGCAAAAGTGCCAAAACCGAGTACAAGTCCCGGAACTTCTATTCGAAAAAACCCGATAGAGCTCGAAAAGGTTGCATATAATGGTATATACAATCTTTTGACATGTTGTAGCACTCGATTGTGGGGCCGGAGCGCCCAGGGACCAGTGGCAACAAGAGATTACACTCAAGGGATCTTCTTACAGGAATGCTACGAAAGATACAGGCGTGAATCCGTAGTGGCCCTCTCGCTCTCAGCTAGAGCTGACGTGTCGATTGCCGCACTACGACGTAACACGAGCGAGTTAGAGCCGTTTTGCGCTTTGACCTTCTGGTTACTGTAGCGCGCGCAATTCAAACTTTTGAATTTCGACTTCTCTTAACGGAATTATCAGTGTGCCGAAACCTATTCAACGAACTCAAGATCGTCTCTCTATGACGGAAGACGAGCGAGTTAGATAAGTTTTGCGTTTTAAACCTTTGGGTTATTCTAGCTCCCGAAATTCAAACTTTTGAGTTTCGACCAATAGAAGAACAAATGATAAGTGAGTCGAGAGCTATCCAACCAACCCAAGATCGTCTCCGTACGACGCACGCTGAGCGAGTTAGAGCGATTTCTGCGTTAAAAACGCGAGAATGTCGCTTTTCGTGTTGCGTGTTTGCGTAATTAACAAAAGTTTTAATGCCAAACGAAAGAACACATCGAGACCTTTTAGTTGACCTATCGCACGCCGCTCTACGACGTAAGACGAGCGAGTAATAGCCGTTTTCAGTTTGAACCTTCGGGTTACTGTAGCGCGCGCAATTCAAACTTTTGAACGCCGATTTCTCGAGACACATTACCAGTAAGTTGAGACCTTTCCGTAGAGCCCCAGATTGCCTTCCTACGACTTTTCAACGCCGAGATCTGATAGCGTGACGGACGAACGCACGAACGCACGCACGCACGATAAGCTCTCGTAGGGGTTCGCCCGGCTGAGGCCGGGCGAAAAAATGTTGGCCGATTTTGGCCTATTTTGGTACAAAAGTGCTATAAAATAGCGCCGCAGGCAAAATTTTGGCCGATTTTGGCCTATTTTGGTACAAAAGTGGTACAAAATAGCGCCGCAGGTGTAGTCAGGCCCGTTGACGGCCAAGCCCGGGACGCGTTTGGTACGCGATAGATTTCCCAACTACACCACTAGGATTAATGCGGGCTCAGGCCGTACACTAATGTGCCATGCATCAACCCCTACACGTGTCGGACCCCAGTAAGCTCTATCAAGTATAAGAACAGTCAAGAGACTCACGGATAGGCGCTGTTCCAAGCAGTAGTCTATTCTTGACCACAGCTAAGAATAAGCTACCAGGCTAACAAACGGCAGACTACTTATACCGAGATACTGGAATCTTAGATATGCATGGCATCCCTATTGGTGCCATGCTTACACGCCCCATTCAAACAAATGAGCCGTGACGCCAATGCTTAGAACCTACGATCATATATCACTGATCATGATCACTGATTTCCTTGAACGCGTAGAACTGGGCGAACTTGAGCGACCAGATGTCTTGATCGACCTTGAACGAACTGGACGATCTTGAACGACCGGAAGACTGCCCGATCTTGTACGAACCACTTGACCGACCAGCTGACGAAATCTTAAACCTCACACGAGAAGTATTAGACACAAACACGACAGCAACACTTTCAGTGACCAAGAGACAAGCGAATCAAACTCCGCCCATCACCTCGATACCACTAAGCGTGCATCGCGCGACATCGCATTCTCAGCTCTCAAGCCTATCAGCTCAAAGTGCTTGTCACCTCACTCTCTCCCCTCTTTCAAGAAGAAAGCGAATGTTCTCAGGACAGCCAAGCTAAGCACCCAAGTACTCGCAAGCTCAAGTAAGCCTTCAAGCACCTCAAACGCTCGACCTTGTTCCCAGGACAAGGGAGAAACACGTCCAATCTGTTCCCAGGACAGATGACGAAGCGCATGTTCCCAGGACATAGGCGCTATACGCAAGCACACTCTACCCCTACAGGCGACCGGACATAAGCGAATCAGAACACCCTGTACGAACCGTAATCGGACTACGGAAACGCGCGAATATCTGTTCTGAACTGGGACCAGTGAGAACACGAGTGTGGCATCTGACAACGCCCCCAAAACTTGTTCCACAACCTGTCCACGTTCTGATCCGACATCAGCGGCTGCGTTCTCCAGTTCCAACTAGATGGGTTCTGACCCGAGGTCTGATTCCAGCTCCAGTTCGGGTTGCCTGGCCAGGCGGGAAAACGACGAGAACTGCCCCTACAGTAGCCTCTATTAGACGAGCGCTCCCTCTGTCTCCTCCAATTCCTGGAACCCCGAGCCCTAACTGGCTGACCAACGCTAACTGACTCATTCGCGTCAAAGGATGAAGGCACAGTGGCCGACGGAAACACCTTCCCTTGGCTATTCGAGAGCCCAATGCCGACTTTCTCCATCAGGTCGTTGCCTATCAAGATATCGACGGGAAGATTGAAGCTAACTGGCGTCGTCACTTCGAACGGAATCGCTTCGTTTTCACGCGAGCAATAGACGCCCTTCAGCCTCACTGAACCCGTGCTCGAGAAAGTGGAGCCATCGATACCAGTCAAGGGAAAACTCTGATCCTGCGCGATCAAATCAGCGCTGCCATTCTGAAGCAAAGTCTCAACGACTCGAGGGCTGACGGTGGTCGTGGTCGCGCCTGAATCTAGGACGGCAACCTGACTCTTCATCTGTCCATTCTTGAATCGGCGCTTCAAATCGGGCGCGACTTGCGGCAAATCGTCAAAGAGGAAATCCGTCGCAGGAATCAATTTCGACTTCTGGTCCTCCTGCCTGGAGAGCTGGCACAACTCATAGGACGACAAATCCCTAGCCGACATGGCAAACGCCTTTCCCGCCCATCCCTGAGGAAAACCGGCCTGTGTCACTGGCGGCGGTTGAGAATCGACTCTCTGCGAAGACGAAGCTTGCTTAGATGGAATCTGCAAGTGAGAGACGAGCGTTTGCGGCGGCTCATTCACCCAGCGCGACGACTGCATATTCTGCGCCTCAGCCGGCGGACGAGACTGCTGATTTGGTGGCCTCTGCGCCCTGATCGCATCTTGTTTGAAGCAACGGTCGTCCGAGTGACCAAGGAACGGCGTGTAACCCTTGTCACGGCAGAAAGTGCACACCCGATTCTGACACTCAGCCGCAACGTGTCCCTTCTGATCTGACGACAGCGAAAACATTCACGAGCGGATTCGAAACCACGATACAGAGGACGACTCCCAATTCTGTCATGACGCGCTTCTTCAGGAGGCGGCGGCTGAAACACTGGCCCTGCTGGCGCACTCTGCTGCGGCTGCCCAGAAGTCTTTTGCTGACCTCTCGGCGCCCGCTCAGAATTCGACCTAGCAGCCTGCTGCTCCATCTCACGCTCGCTCTCCTTCTTGGCAGCGGCGGCGAAAACCCCATCGACCGTCCACTCATTATCTTCGAGGAAGGCCTGATTCGCTGGAAGAAGCGACTGATGAACGACAAATGCCTGACAAGATTCGTAGCGAGCCTTATTCTTGGCATTCTCTCGATGGCAGATCTGACCGCAAGGACACACAAGAGCTTCTGTCTCTGGCACCACTATGGCACCTGGTACACCGACTGGTAGTTCTGCTGACGCTTGCTCCAAAGCGACGCCATCTTGACCGTCCTCGTCCTCCTATCGGCGAAGTTGGTAGTCAATCGATCGACAACCTGCTGATAATCGACCTTCACTTCCTCCGACATGGACATGAAGAACTTCAGGGCGTCACCCGTCAACAACTCCAACAGGTACTTCCGTTTGACTGCCTGCGGATAATTCTCGACAGCGATTCCAAATTCGACGAACCAATCGGCGAAATTGTCCCTGTCTAGACCCGCGAACTTAGCCAAACCCGGCCTGGTATACGCCAGCGTGTTCAATACCGTACCCAACCCGTTCAAGCCATCGGTGGCGATCGCTGTGGAAGAGAAAGGACCCGCCGAATCAGGCGGCGCCCGCGAGTGATTGAGAATCGCTTCCATCTGACGGCGCGACTCTTCTCTATCTCTATCCCTATCAGCCATCATCTGCTGAAGAAGCTCTCGCTGCGCCAAATCTCTTGCCGTTCGCTCTTCGCGCTCTCTCTCACGCTGCGCCTGCTCCTTCCTTTCTACCTCTCGCTCTCTGGCCTCGCGCTCCTCACGCTCACGCTGCCGCTGCTCGCGCTCCTTCCTTTCGGCCTCACGCTCCTGCCGCCCCAGTACCAGCTGCAACATCTCCGTCTGAGCCGCCTGCTGCTGACGCTGCAACTCGGCGTACAACATAGACACAATCTGAGGAGCCGGTTCCTGAGAAATCGACCTATCCGCCACACGCTCAGAGGAAACACTGTCCCTATCACTGTCCCCGAGATCGCCGTCTTCCAACCCCTGCGCCTGCCCGCTCTCGTCCAGATTCAGCTTCTGAGAAACCTCCTTCTCTTCCGGAACCTGCTGTCTCACCGCCAGAACCGAAGGATCCACCCAACCGTAGTCGACATTCTCATCGACCAAAATCTCATCCGTCGTCCGTCTCTTAGCGAGGGACACCGGCTTCTTTCCCGACTGCTGACCATCCATTATGATCAACACTCACACCCACAGGAAAGAGATTCCCACTAGCCGCCTATCGCCGATACTTCCACCCTTCAGCTCAAACGCCAACAGACCTTCCAACTACTACGTTTCCCAGGAACCGTTCCCGAACGGTACTAGCGTTCCCGGACAACGCACCAGTTGTAGTCAGGCCCGTTGACGGCCAAGCCCGGGACGCGTTTGGTACGCGATAGACTTCCCAACTACACCACTAGGATTAATGCGGGCTCAGGCCGTAGACTAATGTGCCATGCATCAACCCTACACGTGTCGGACCCCAGTAAGCTCTATCAAGTATAAGAACAGTCAAGAGACTCACGGATAGGCGCTGTTCCAAGCAGTAGTCCGAATGGGTGTTTATTCTTGACCACAGCTAAGAATAAGCTACCAGGCTAACAAACGGCAGACTACTTATACCGAGATACTGGAATCTTAGATATGCATGGCATCCCTAATGGTGCCATGCTTACACAGGCGAAATTTTTTTGCTCTGGAGGTGCTGCCGCGCAATTTTTTTTTCTCGGGAGGGGGAATGGGAGGGGCGGACGCACACCCCCCCCCCCCCCCTGGATCCGCTACTGGCTACTGCACGTCCGACCCTTTCCAGCGTGCTTTTTAGTCGTGGGCGTACGGCAGGGCGAACAACGAAACTTCACACACTTATGGCACAGGCGAATTCAAAAACCAAAAACGAACACAACACTACCTCTCCTCTCCCTCTGCACACTGAACACAGATCTGGCCTTTGATGAGCGGACGCGTCACGAAAACACAAAAGTGGGCCACGGTCACTCGACGAAGAAAAGACAAGTGATACGTGACACTCCTTGAGTGTCAGATAGGCACTCCGCGTGATCGTTTAAGCAGACGGGGGCACAGTAAACCTTGACCAGTGGTGCAACTCTCACTACCTAAGAGCTACGTTGAATGTGTAGCGTTGCAGCTTCTTGGGTCCAAATTATGCGTAGTCTAATTTCGGCGTAGCAAATCCGTGTACAGTAGTATCTTCCGCTGACACAAGGTTGACGTACAATACAGTAAGCGCGTACGTACAGTACAGCATCAAACGAAGATGTACATTGACTAAGGTCTTGCTACAGCAAACACATAAACGTCGATTCTTACAAAAGCGGCAACAGAAGAAGATATGGCGAACACTCATCGGCACTATGGGTACATTTTGTCTCAAGGCCAGTTGGGGCACGAATTCGCATAGTGGCCGATTCTTCCGCAACGACGACACTGCCCTCTGTTGACAGGCTGAACGGATTCAGGGCGCATCTGGTTAAACAGGCAACTCTGAAGCAGTACAAAATCCGTATACAGATCATATACGTACGACACACTTCAAGTTAATAGGTTGAAAATCGTCTCGCCTCGAGAGTTTCGTCCAGGGTAAGCGCCAGAGAGAATCTTTTTTTGGTTCGCTCATATTTCTCAGTTTCTTGGCATAACAGATGGTGCAAAGCGGTATCTCCCAAAACAGTGCTACGGATTGCAGTGCTACGAATTGTCTACTCGATATTTTGCGACGGAACGACAGTAGGAGGCGACTAGAGACAACGCGCGACCGACCAACGATGAGGATCACGACAGGGAAAGGCGCGCTTCCAACCACACAACAGAAAGAACCGAAATAAATCTGCGAGCCGTTCTGTTAGCCGACTGAAGAAAACGCCAAGGAATCGCTCCTAGATCACACTGGCGACACGTGTATCTACCGTAGCTTCTAAGCTGACTACCTATAACATCACGAAAAGCGCGGCCGTTCAAATTGAAATTAACGACAAAGCTACAGAAATCAGTATACGGCAACGCGCTAGTTCAAACAAGATAATCACGCAGAGACGCGACAGCGCGATGAAAATCATCTCCATCACGCGAGTAGGAAGTGAAATGGAAGAAGCAAACAAGATTTCCGCCGCCGCAGCAGAGCCAACCGCAACTCCAATGGGGCAAATATTTGTCGCTCAAGCGATCGAAACGGCCCAAATTGCATCATCATCCTACTTCACCACCACATCCCTCCCCTTCTAACTAACTGAGCACGTCGGCTGTCTGTAAATTTCAAATCGAACGACACCGCTGCTATACAAGAGTGCTCAATCTGTCGGCGCCAATTCAAATTTGACTTGGGTTCCTTATCGATTCGCCACGTGAAGAGTGGTGGGCGGCGGTCCCAACCAATCGACGAACCGCGCAAACAAATAATGTGCTGACATTTCGGAAACGGAGCATCGGCTCTTCCGGCATGAACGCAGAAGACTGGAAATAAGCTGACATTCACTAGGCGAAGCCACAGACTGAACAGTGAACAGAGAAGGAACGGAACAGAAATGAAATCCAACGTGCAATACATACGGTGCTCTGCACGTTTCCTCTTTCGTCTCGACCACACGTACGGAACATATTGCAGCAAAACGGAGCAGATCGCAGAAGGCGAGATTCTTCTTACTCTTTAACTTGGCAGAGCAGACATCAAGCTCCAAGAAGCGTTCTGGCACTCGCAGTAATCAGCGTAAATGCACCGCAAATCGCCAAACGCCGGATTCGCGTTCTGCGGCGTCAGAAAGCCCAGACACAACTGTCAATGCAATTTTGAAAATTTGACCACTGGACCTAATTTTTGGCCGGCCGGGTGCCGAAAGCAGGGTAAAGGCGTCCAAAATCGCAAAACAAACACCGGATTCGTGTTCAGCGTCGTCGGAAACCCCCGAAACAGGTGAAAACGCAATTTCGAAAATTTGACCCCGGAATTCAAAAATTCGGCGCGGCCGGGGTGCGGTACCTCGAAATGGTCAAGACAGTTCTTTTAGACCAATTTTTGACGCTGAACACGTTGCAATGGTCAATTTGCCGCTAAAGGCACGCTTTCCAACCCAAAAACCCACTCAAAGTCGAAATTCCGAATTTTCCGCTCGGGACCCGGCACTTTTGCCACCTCGTATCTCCCGAACGACAAAAGCGATCTCGACGGTGTTGGTCTCTATCGAAAGGCCATAGAATTGTCTAGGCCGGATCGAAGAGTTTGCGAGAATCCACCGTCGCAAACTCGAGTTATGATTTTTTAAATGTCGGAAAAAAATTCAAAATTTTAAATTTTCTACCGTACTCCCGCGTCGGACCACCTAGGGAGCTCGTTCCAGCGATGCCGCCTAGAGGACCCAAAGGCCTACAACATATCCAAAAATTACCAAATTCGGTCCACTTTTGCGAAAACTGTGGGGTGGTTTTTTTTTACTTAGCAAAAATTTGAATTTTTGAATTTTCGCGAAATTCTTCCACCGCCGAAATTTTTTCACCCCCCGAGCACGCTGCGCGTCGTCATAAGCTATCTTTTAAAAAAAAATTTGGCTCCCTAGGTGCTTCGTAGCGAGCGCTAGGACGTGTTATGTTAACTGTGGGCTTTACCGCTCCTATAGCACTCCTTCGCTTTTCAAGCGGCGGAGTGCCAACAAGCTGTGTGTGTAAAAAGTTCAACCTATACTTTGTGTCTGTCAAATTTTGGTGAACAGTATAGTGAACTTTGTACACATCGTTAGCCGCATCTGGAGAAGGCGTCTTGAAAACGTGTACCCTAATACCAAGTGCAGCACTCCCCACGATACGGTTGTCTGTACAGCTGATCTGAAGCTCAGGGATATCGCCGCGTTCGCTATATGTTATCGGCATGATACGACGCCGTTTATCTGATGTTTCCTACCTGTGTGAAAACGTCACATCCAACAAAAAAACTTGCCAAAAGTTTGGTGCGGCGAATTCCTGTGTTCAGCGTACCCATTTCTGTTTTCGAGTGCACATTCATCAATAAACAGCTGTTCTGGCCATCAGACAAAAATCTCGATTTTGCCGTTTTTTTAAATTTTAATTCTAAATATCTCGAATTTGGAATTTATTAAAACTGTAAAACTATGTCACAAATTATTATTGGCATACGGCCTTACCACTTCTGCGTTCAAATTCGTCAAAAAACGACGTTCTATTTTGTTGGTTTGTGAAATTTTGAAAAATAATCACGTATTTCTATTAAATTCCATATTTGCAAAAAATTTCTCTTGCGTTACAAATTATCCGCAGTCTATACTCTTTCCATTTCTGAAAAAATTTCGCCGCTATATCATCAGGTGAAAAAGTCGATTTTCGACATTTCCATATTTTGATTAAAAATATCTCGAAATTACAATTTTTACAAACTGCAAAACTGTGTCACAAATCCTTATTGGCATACGACCTTTTCATTTCTGCATTCACATTCGTCAATAAATGACTTTGTATTTTAGTCAATTTATGCAATTTTGACAAATAATCGCGTATTTCTATTAAATTCCACATTTGCAAAAAATTGCTTTTGTGTTCCAAATTATCCGCGGTCCACGCTCCTTCCATTTCTGAAGAAATTTCGCATCTAGCGCATCAGACGAAAAAGTCGATTTTTGACATTTTCGAATTTTAATTGCGAATATCTCGAAAATGCGAAATTAGCAACAGAAACGGACATCGGGTCCGTACTCAGCGACATCGACTCTACTTGACCACATATGTCACTGGCTTTACTTCGCTGCGACGGAAACACACACACACACACAGACACACACACACACACACACACATTGCCATCCGTATATATACACCTCGCCGCGCTGAGGCGCGGCGAAAAAAGCCATGGGGGTGTGATACCACTTTCATGTGGTTTACATGTTGTTCTTTCTCCGATCTTTCTTCGCAAGCAGGACTCCGAATTAGAAGAGAGCGAGCGCTTATAAGCAGTAAGCACCGTGCCTAACCATAACATAGAGCAGGTTCTCAGACAAACAAGGTAGAGGGCGAAAGTGAAACAGCATGAGAAGGTTTTAGCGTGAGACCGTAAGCTGACTAGAATGCAAGCCGAAGTGCCAAATAGTTGTATCACACAATCCCCCCTCTTACGGAAGCTGCTTTTATAGCGATGTAGCGAGTGAAAGGAGCGAAGACAAAGCAAGCTAGCAGCAACAACGGGAGAAACGGTCTAAAATTCTGTTCGTCTCTCGCTCTTCGTCGCGAGGTTTCTCAGGTCCTTCTTTTCTTTAGGTTATTCGGTTCTCCTCTGGTCTTCTTGTTGGCGTCAGGTCAGTTCCATTGGCTCTTTGTGGTTCGTGGCAATGACCGTCGTCGTCTATGTCAGACGGTTGATCGTCCAGCTCCAGGTGTGGATCGTTCCCGGTCAGGTTTTTGCTGTGGAAGCAGGTGGCTTTGGCGCTGTCCTCGCGGTTGCTGATGTGGGCAGGGTCGGCACTGTGGCAGTGCGGAGTGGGTCAAACGCTGCACTTGTGGGAGGGTTTGATGATGCCGGTTTTGGTGGTGGGCCATTGCCTGATCTCATTTAGGTAGGGGTAGGTGTCCAACTTCAGGGGATGCTGTTGCGGCAGTACAGAGGCAATGGTGATGTTGACTAGCTTCTCCTTGTGGTTGGGCGTCGCATGACTCTCTGGGACTTGCGCAGGCTCTGCAGGGGAGGGTTCTGTCGTCAACTGAGTTCCACCGGGCTCTTTGTCCTTGCTCTCGACGAAAGAAGTTTCGTCCATCGGCGGTTCCAGTGGCTTAGTGGCGTGTAGGAGCACTTCTCCTTGCCTGGCGTCTTGCAATCTGGCCGAACTGTCGCCGTTCGTGGGCGAGGGGCACACTGGTTCTGCTGGCGTCGCGCAGAACAATAGCGGGCGGTCATCTTTGTCACCTGGCAACTCTTGGTGAGCGTTTCTCTTCAGCACGGTAGCTTGCATCTGCTCCAGTCTTTGACTCAGGTCGGCGATGTCTGGCGCCAGTTGGGTTCTCGTCGTTTGGCTTGTGGCCTCATGCCAGGCCCTCGACGGACGGTGTGGACTCCCGTGGCGGGAGGTATGTATATTTGTGCTGCAGTAGTACCTCGACTTGGCGTTGTAGCTCTAGTCGGCTTCTCTCAGCTTTGTGAAGGCGAATTGTGGCGGCGTCGGCCCTTTTGTCAGCCTTCTTCAGTTCCGCTCGGAAGAATCGCAGCACTTGCTCCAGCACCTCGTAGTCCGTGTCCGGTCTGCCTGCAGTTTCGGCGCATCTTGTCTCTTCTTTGGCCGCTTGGAAGGTGGCAATTTGCTGTGGCCACCACTTGTGGTACGCTGCTACCACTTTAGCTTGTGGTACCTCTGTGTACCACCTTAAGCTTGTACTAGGGCAAGCTCCCTTTTGTTCAGTTTCAACTCTCAAAGTCCAAAGGCGAGAATACAATTGCAAGCTACAGCTTTTGTATCTATCCTAGCAAGCAGCGCTCTCAGACAAAACAAAGGTTAGTACGGAAGCTTACACAGCTTGTCAAGGTTGAACCCGAAATCCCACAATGCGAAACAGAGATGACAGAGCGTGAGAAGGGGACTGAGATTACAAGCGATAGGTCTCAGACAAACAAGGTGGAAGACGGAAAGTGAAACAGCGTGAGAGGGTTTTAGCGTGAGACCGTAAGCTGGCTAGAATGCAAGCCGAAGTGCCGAATAGTTGTATCACAGGGGAATACGGTAGTCACGAAATACAAACCGGGCGAAATGACTAGACTGCGGAAAGGCACGGGAGAACATGCTTGGTTATTTATTCACAATGGTGCCTACAAATATGTTATATTTTGTGAATTTGCTGGAAATAGGCAGCAAAGTGTTTAACAAATAGCTTCGAACTTTAGAATTCACGGTATTACTAATTGATTGACGTTGATGTGCAAACACAAAGGAAAATTGTTTCGTCCCATTTATTCCCTCTTCAATACCCATTATGCCTGCGGCGAAATTCCTGATCTATTCCGGCAAACATTTCTGGATGAATCATAACGCAGCAGAATGAAAGAATTTTGTTACGATAGTTGACATGCGTCGTTCATGGACCATGCACATTGTTTTCAACACCAAGAAAATATTAATCCTAATCTAATCTGTTTACCGCAAGCAAGCTGATGCAGGTTTCGTGATTTCAATGGTCGGCGCAGGAAACGTACGAGCAACAGCGCCTAAATTTTTCAAGTGACTGACATCATACTTTCGGCTTTCTGCGGTGTTTCGCACGCACTACATATACTATGACACACCACGCTTCACGCTACGCTTGTTCACACTATAAAAAGTTCACCACACTATGGTATCTCCAGTCGGAATGCGAGGCTCAGCATTCAGAACGGGCGTTCGTGGTGGCTTGCGATGTGTAGGTATGGCACTCGTTGCAACACAATGGTGCAGGCTTACCGTTTGACTTTTTAGGGACGACATGAATTCGGTGAAATTAGTGGAATGCAATACAACGCTGGCAGAGATGACCAAGAAGTCATACACCGTTAAGCCACTGTCAGAAAACAAGACCAATGAAATTGCTTATGACTTTAGAATGTATACGGAACTGTTGCATTCTCATGGAGTGCAGCCTTGGATCGTCTTTGGGACGTTGCTGGGTAAGAAGAAAATTATGATTATCGTGTTGTGGATTTTTTCGCTTTCCCTCAGGCGGGCGACACCCTACGAGAGCTCGGCGTTCGTGCGTGCGTGCGTGCGTGCGTGCGTGCGTGCGTGCGTGCGTGCGTGCGTGCGTGCGTGCGTGCGTTCGTGCGTGCGTGCGTGCGTGCGTGCGTTGCGTGCGTGCGTGCGTGCGTGCGTGCGTGCGTGCGTGCGTGCGTGCGTGCGTGCGTGCGTGCGTGCGTGCGTGCGTGCGTGCGTGCGTGCGTGCGTGCGTGCGTGCGTGCGTGCGTGCGTGCGTGCGTGCGTGCGTGCGTGCGTGCGTGCGTGCGTGCGTGCGTGCGTGCGTGCGTGTGTGTGCGTGTCTGTGCGTGCGTCCGTCTGTTACGCTCTCGGATCTCGGCGTTGGAAAGTCGTAGAAAGGTGATCTTGTGCTCTACTGATAGGTCTCGACTCACTGATCATTCAGCTGAGAGGTTTCGAAATTCCTTTCTAAATTTCGACAAATTCAAACAGCTTAAATTTCAAAACTTCTTTGCACGGATGTATCGAGCATAGTCTGCCAAGTATTTAGCAAAATAGTTTCAAATTTTATAATTAACGAAATTAGGGATATTTTCAAGGTTTTTGTCAAAATTCCCAAATTTTGACAAATTCAAACAGCTTAAATTTCAAAACTTCTTTGCACGGATGTATCGAGCATAGTCTGCCAAGTATTTAGCAAATAGTTTCAAATTTTATAATTAACGATATTAGGGATATTTTCAAGGTTTTTGTCAAATTCCCAAATTTTGACAAATTCAAACAGCTTAAATTTCAAAACTTCTTTGCACGGATGTATCGAGCATAGTCTGCCAAGTATCTAGCAACTCGTTCTAAGTTTTATAATTAGCGAATTTTGGGATATTTTCAAGGTTTTTGTCAAAATTCCCAAATTGACAATTCCAAATAGCTAAAATTTCATAATGGCATTGCATAGTTGTGTCGGGCATAGTCTGCCAAGTATTTAGCAAATAGTTCTAAATTTTATAATTAGAGAATTTAGGTATATTTTCAAGGTTTTTTGTCAGAATTTCTAAATTTCGACAATTTTAAGCAGCTTAGATTTCAACATATCTTTGTGTGGATGCATCGAGCACTAAGCCCAAAAGAATAGGGCGTCGTCCCATCTATACCATTTTCAATAGATCGTCGTCCCATTTATACCCTTTTCAATACGGCGTCGTCCCATTTATACCCTTTTCAATAGGGCGTCGTCTCATTTAGACGCTTTTATTGCACTGTGTGCCTGCGGCGAATTTCTCTGATCCATTTATGGATCAGTTGCCACAATTATAAGCGCAAAGTATGCCTGCGGCGAATCTTCTGATCCATATGTGGATCAGGTACCACGAACAAATCCAAGACCAATTGAGGCTATACCCCACCAGATTGTCGACTAAATGTCTAGCGGCACTTCACTATCCAGTGCACATTATCGCGCACGCGCTCTTAAGTTTACACTGAGGCCAACGTGGTGCCACAGTTTTTAGACAAAGCTTGTTTGCCCGGTCTCAGCCGGGCGAACCACTACGAGAGCTCATCGTGCGTGCGTCCGTTCGGCGATCATGGGCTCTACGGAAAGGTCTCGACTCACTGATAATTCATCTAAGAGGTTTCTGTGAGCGCTCTAGCGCTTGCTACAGTTGACGGATCTCGCTGATCTTTGGCTTAAACTGACCGTCAGAACACGCGGTTTTGCATCTTTGCTTTTAGAACTTTAACCAATGACTAAATTCCAAATTGTTTTGAAAATATCGACTGCGCCAGTACATTCTGACCACAGAAGGTGCCACACGATGCAACTGGCGTTTGATTTCGCGACAAAAGTGCTTTACAGTGTCACCATTCATGACAGAGTTGTCGTTGTGAGACTCCAAGTGTATTCGCAGGCACTGCATGCACTGGCAGGGGCACAGCATCAAACTGCTTTTGATCTATGTCAAATGTCTTTAGATCTATCTGAAATCTTCTATGGGCTAAACCCAAATGTCTACGGGCTAAACCCAACTATCTATTGTGTATTTACAGGGAAATCTCCTACGGGCTAAACCCAAATGTCTATGGGCTAAACCCAAGTGTCTATTGTGTATTTAAAGGCACAGGAGCTGTTGCGCGCATAAATGCAGGCACTGGCAGGGGCACAGTGTCAAATGTCTTTAGATCTATCTGAAACCTCCCATGGGCTAAACCCAAATGTCTATGGGCTAAACCCAAGAGTCTATTGTGTATTTACAGGCACAGGAGCTGTTGCGCGCCTAAATGTAGGGACTGGCAGGGGCACAATGTCAAATGATTTAGATCTATCTGAAGTGTTCTACGGGCAAAACCCAAGTGACTACGGGCTAAAGCCAAGCATCTATTGTGTATTTACAGGCACGGGAGCTGGTGAGATCCTAAACATAGGCACTGACAATGACATTGGGTCTAACGACCTGAGATCTAACTGTAGTGTCCTGCAGTGCACTGAATTTGATGATTGCGTTATCTCCTTCATGCTCTGCAGATTACCCATACGCTATTGACCATGGAGATTCTCCTACGGGCTAAAGGCTCTAGTCCTATATACTATGGCGCCTAACTCTGTCCGTGTGTTTGTCTGTAAATGCTCTAGCGCTTGCTATGGTTGATGGATCGCGATGATCTATAGCTTAAACTGACCATCCTAGCCTGTAGTTTTGCATGAAGGTTTGTGGACTTTGGTCAATGTCTAAATTCCAAAATATTTCAAAAATATCGACTGTGCCAGTACATTCTGAGCACAGAAGGCAAGACACGCTGTGACTGACATTTGATTTCGCGCCAAAAGCCCTCTATATTGTCACCATTCACTAAAGAGTTGTCGTTGTGAGACTCCAAAGTGTATTCGCAGGCACTGCATGTACTGGCAGGGGCACAGCATCAAACTGCTTTAGATCTATGTCAAATGTGTTTAGATCTATCTGAAATCTCCTGTGGGCTAAACCCAAATGTCTATTGGCTAACCCCAAGTGTCTATTGTGTGTTTACAGGTGCGGGAGCTGGCGAGAGCCTAAATGTAGGCACTGGCAGGGGCACAGTGACAAACGGCTTGACATCTATCTGAAATGCCCTATTGGCCAAACCCAAATGTCTACAGGCTAAACCCAACCACCTATTGTGTATTTGCAGGCATGGCAGCTGATGCAATCCTAAATGTAGGCACTGGCAATGGCACAGGGTCGAATGTCTTTAGATCTATCTGAAATCTCCTACGGGCTAAACCCAATCGTCTACAGGCTGAACCTAAGTGTCTATTGAGTATTTACAGGCACAGGAGCTGGTGTAATCCTATATGTAGGCTCTGGCAGGGGCACAGCATCAAATGACTTGAGATCTAACTGTGATGTCCTGTGGTGTGCTGAATTCGACGATTGCATTGTCTCATTCATGCTCTGGGCTATTGACCATAGAGATTCTCCTACGGGCTAAAGGCTCTAGTCTATATTACTAAGCGGCCTAGAGTCTGTCCGTCTGTTTGTGTGTTTGTCTGTGAACGCTCTAGAGCTCGCTACAGTTGACGGATCGCGATGATCTATAGCTTAAACTGACCGTCAGAACACGCGGTTTTGCATCTTTGCTTTTAGAACTTTGACCAGTGACTAAATTCCAAATTATTTCGAAAATATTGACTGCGCCAGTACATTCTGACTACAGAAGGTACCACACGATGTAATTGGCGTTTGATTTCGCGACAAAAGTGCTTTACAGTGTCACCATTCATGACAGAGTTGTCGTTGTGATACTCCAAAGTGTATTCGCAGGCACTGCATGCACTGGCAGGGGCACAGCATCAAACTGCCTGGATCTATGTCAAATGTCTTTAGATCTATCTGAAATCTTCTACGGGCTAAACCCAAATGTCTATGGGCTAAACCCAACTACTATTGTGTATTTACAGGCATGGGAGCTGGTGCGAGCATAAATGCAGGCACTGGCTGGGGCACAGTGTCAAACACCTTTAGATCTGTCTGAAATCTCCTACAGGCTAAACCCAAATGTCTATGGGCTAACCCCAAGCGTCTATTGTGTATTTACAGGCACGGGAGCTGGTGCGAGCATAAATGCAGGCACTGGCAGGGGCACAGTGTCAAATGTCTTTAGATCTATCTGAAATCTCCTATGGGCTAAACCCAAATGTCTATGGGCTAAACCCAAGCTTCTATTGTGTATTTACAGGCACAGGAGCTGTCATGTGCCTAAATGTAGGCACTGGCAGGGGCACAATGTCAATTGTCTTTAGATCTATCTGAAGTGTTCTACGGGCAAACCCAAGTGACTACGGGCTAAACCCAAGCATCTATTGTGTATTTACAGGCACAGGAGCTGGCGAGATCCTAAACATAGGCACTGACAATGGCACAGGGTCTAACGACCTGAGATCTAACTGTCTGCAGATTACCCATACGCTATTGACCATGGAGATTCTCCTACGGGCTAAAGGCTCTAGTCCTATATACTAAGCGGCTAACGGTGTCTGTTTGTCTGTCCAAGCACTTTTCATCATAACTCTCGACGCGGTTGACGGATGGCGACGAGCTATACATCAAAACGACCGCCCGTTTGCTGCGCTTCTCGCCAGCCATGTCTCAACTTTGGGAGTTTGCTGAATCACCAGAAATCGGCAAATATCGACTGCATAGCATTGTTTGTCAGTTTGTTAACACGATAACTGTTGACAGGGTTGATGGATCCTGGTGATCTATAGATCAAAAGAACCGTCGTGGTCTGTAGTTTTGCATCTCCTATTGTGGACGTAGGCCGATGTCTAAATTCCACAAAACTTGCGAAAATATCAACTGCACAGCACATTCTGAGCACTATGGAGTGAATAAATGCCAATTTTGGTGAAAATTTCATGCTATTGTGTCACCATTCACTGCTGAGTTGTCAATGTAAGACACTGAGGTGTATTCAGAGGCATGGGAGCAGGTGTGATAGTAAATGCAGGCACTGGCAGGGGCACATTGGCAAATGACTTTAGATCAATCTGAAATCACCTATGGGCTTAACACAAGTCTTGGGTGGTTAAAATCTGTGTATTCTGAGGCACAAGAGTTGGTGCAACCATCAATGTTGGTTGATGTTGGTGCAACCATCAACCACAAGAGTTGTTGGTGCAACCAAAGTCAGGCACTGGCAGGATCACAGTGTTCAATGGCTTTTGATCTATCTGGTCCTCCTGTAGGCTGTTGTAAGCAGTGGCTGTGTGACATAGGTCAGCACATTGGCTCCCTGAGTATGTGTAATCACCACAGGCTATAGGGTATAGCTTATCTCCTATGGGCTTAAGGCTCTAGTCCTAATTACTATGGCGCCTAAGTCTGTCCGTGTGTATGTGTGTGTGTTAACGCCATAACTCTAGACACAGTTGTCGGTTCGCGATAATCTATAGCTTAAACTGACTGTCGTAACATGTAGTTTTGCACCTCCTATTTTAGAACTTTGACCGATGACTAAATTCCATAATATTTTGAAAATATCGACTGCACCAGTACATTCTGAGAACAGAAGGCACCACACCCTGTGATTGATGTTTGATTTCGCGCCAAAAGCACTTTACAGTGTCACCATTCATGACAGCGTTGTTGTTGTTGTTGTTGTTGTTGGCCTCTTCTACGATCGAGGGGTCCAGAGACCGATGCGCCGCATGAATTCGAGGACTTCGTCTGGGGCCGTCTGCAGGCAGTCGAGATTGGGACAGGATGTCCGAGATGACAGCGTTGTCGTTGTGAGACTCCAAAGTGTATTCGCAGGCACAGCATGCACTGGCAGGGACACAGCATCAAACTATTCTGGATCTATGTCAAATGTCTTTAGATCTATCTGAAATCTCCTACGGACTAAATCCAAATGTCTACGGGCTAAAGCCAAGTGTCTATTGTGTATTTGCAGGCACGGAAGCTGGTGAGAGCCTAAATGTAGGCACTGGCAGGGGCACAGTGTCAGATGGCTTGAGATCTATCTCAAATGTCCTATGGGCTAAACCCAATTGTCTACAGGCTAAACCCAAGTGTCTATTGTTTATTTACAGGCACGGGAGCTGGTGCGATCCTAAATGTAGGCAGTGGCAGTGGCACAGGATCGACCGACTTGAGATCTGTCTGAAATGTCCTATGGGCTAAACACAATTGTCTATGGGCTGAACCCAACACCATTGACCATAGAGATTCTCCTACGGGCTAAAGGCTCTAGTCCTATATACTAAGCGGCTAACGATGTCCGGTGTCTGTCTTGACACTTTCCGCCATAACTCTCGACGCGGTTGATGGATCGCGACGATCTATACGACAAACCAATCGTCCTCTTTCTACGCTTCTCGCCAGCCATGTTTCGCCTTTGTGCGATCGCTGAATCATGAGAAATTGCGCAAATTGCGATGGCGCAACACTAAACACTGCGCGCAGTTGACGTGCGCTCTTATGAGTGCCAATTCCACTCAACAACCAAAAAGGACGTTGGCACAGCTGAATAGAGCGCCGGTTTATGGGCCGATAGGTCCGTTGGTCCATGGATCGATTCCCGGTGGGGTCAACACGTTTTGCTGCTTAGAATTTCTTTTGAAACAATTTGTTTTGCCAATCAGGCAATCCTGACGAGACTCAAGACGTTCGAATCACTTGATGCGGAGATATTTCGACCATTCATTGCAGTTAGCGGCTCATGAACGCCATAACTTTAGCCAGTTGTCGAATCGCGATTGCACCTTACTTAAACTGACACGTTCTATGATCTGAGAAGTTTCACAAAGATGCAAACATCTACAAGCTAAGCTCAAATGCCTTTTGAAGTGTGTTCACAGGCGCAGTATTCACATGCACAGGGAGGATCGCTTCCTTTTCGCTAACCAATAGCAAGAATGGAACCAAGTTAATTGTAGGCAGTATAGGCAGTGGAACTCGAGCTACCTGAAACCATCCATGGGCTAAAAGCTAAAGCGAAGCGCCTATATGGCATGCCATGGGTGGCCCATGCTGCATGTTGTGAACCTGTTGTGTTGCGTCATGAGTCGCTTCATGTTTCAACTATCTTGCCTAACGATAGTTCTTAGAGATTTTCCTACGGGCTATGTCTATGGGCTAACGCCAATTAACTATGGGCTAAATTCAAACACCCATAAGGTATATTCACAAAACTGGTTGAACAGTGGCACAGACACACTCTGAAGTCTGCAATCGTCTATTGGGCAAAGCCAAACATCTACTGTGTGAGCCATTGACTGGAGCACGTTATGACCATGGTGGTGTGCCATGGGTTGCGTCATGTTTTGACTATTGATGGTTGCCTAACAACAGTCCTCTTTGGACTATGCAGATTCTCCTATGGGCTAACCACCACTAGTCCTCTATACTAAGCGGCAAATCTCTGTTTGTCTGTCTGTCTGTCTGTCTGTTTGTTAACACGATAACTCTTGACACAGTTGACCGTTTCTGGCGATCTATGGCTTAAAAGAACCGCCATTCTCTGTAGTTGTGCATCTCCTATTGTGGGCTTTGGCTGATTACTAAATTCCACAAAAATCACGAAAATATTGACTGCACAGTACATTCTGACCACTAAAGAGTGCCTGGGGGCCATTTTCGTGGAAATTTTGCATTGTTGGGTCATCATTCACTAAAGAGATGTAGCTGTGGGACTCTGACGTGTATTCTGAGGCACTGGAACAGGCGCGATGGTAAATGCAGGCACTGGCAGGGGCACTGTGACAAACGACTTCAGATCTATCTGAAATCAGCTATGGGGTAAAGACAGACATCCATGTGTTGAAGTCAAGCACTGGAACAGGTGCAATGGTAAATGCGGGCACTGCCAGGGGCACTGTGCCAAATGACATCAGATTTATCTGAAATCAGCCATGGGCTGAGTCTTGTGACCAGTGGTGGTGCGCCAAGGGTCTCTGTGTCTTGGGACCAGCGGTGGTGCATCATGGGTCTCCGTGTCTTGCGACCAGTGGTGGCCCACCATGGGTCTCTGTGTCCTGCAACCAGCGGTGGCGCATCATGGGTCTCCGTGTCTTGTGACCAGTGGTGGCATCCCATGGGTCACGGTGTCTTGCAACCATGTGTCACTGCATGTTTAAACCATCGGAGATTGGCTAACGACAGCCCTCTTTTGACAATGGAGTATCACCTATGGGCTAAAGTCACTAGTGTCAACTAACAGATCTCGACGTGCTCTTTCACTTGGCTGTAAAATTTTTCTTAATTACGCAAACCCGCATTACTAAAAGCGCCATTCTCGCGTTTTTTCGCCGCGCCTCAGCGCGGCGAGGTGTATATATGTTACGTCCACTTTCCGCATTCGTCCAGAGGCCGCATAATGCGGATTCTGGACGCGTCGGCGTCCAGTTTCCGCATACTGCCGTTTCTGGACGACACCGCGTCCAGAATACGCATTGGAAAGAAGAGGCATGCATCACCGCACCATGCGTAATCTGGACGTCCAGAATCAGCATTTCTTTGCCATCATGACGGAGGCGCACAGCAGGCCTGAGCAGGGGGTGAGGTAGATGGAGGAGTGTTCACCCCACTTACAGTTTGCACTAAAACTCGGCCGGCGTCGCGCCTGGCGGGTCTCAGCTGAGGCTTAGCGCGACCACCAACTTCAGGGCGCGCTCCGCGCGCCCTGAAGTCGGTCACCGGTCGCGTTAACAGGATAAGTATGACAGATGGCTAGGTGACAGATTTGAGGTGACAGAAATGGCCTCGATTCGTCGCGCTGTACGAGACGAAGAAACATCGTGAATGTGGTGACAGTGTAACCAATGCGGAAACATCGCGTCAGAGTGAGAACCAACGACCTATGTGCCCATTGTAATTCCATAGACGGCGAACATGTACTTGTCACAATGTGCAGTTCGATTGTCCATCGAAACCATCAATTGGGTGTCTGCATTGCACACACATCCGCAAAAACAGGATGCAAAAAGTACATTTCAAAGATGCGAAAAATGGCAAGACACATTAAGACGTATTTGTTGGAAACAATGCTCACTGTGTAGCACGCAATTGTGGCGATTTGAACACGCAATTAACTTCCAATGGGAAAAGTGTTGTAAATTTCGAAAATTACCCCAAATCTGATGAACTTACAAGTGCAAAAAGGTCGCGCCGACTCTGTGAACACCACCTTCGTTCCTTCCCCTGCCAATTTGCGCGAATGCATGGCTGAGAAGCAAATGTGGGACAAGTTCTACCAGCAATTGGGTGTGAACATGGACGGCAGTTCCGCACAGTCAATCTCTCAAGATGGCAGAGCTCAGTCTTCATCGACTGGTCATGTGTCTCAGCTGCTGGAAGGTGAGAATTGAAATAAGTTGCAAATGATGTTATAATTAGTGCTAATTGGTGATTTATTGCAGAGATGTGCAGCGGAGTGACAGAATCTCTCGGTCATGATGAATCGGCAGTGTCTGGATGCGGCACCAGTTCGAGCTACTTTGACTCCTCCACCACAGAGCCATGGCTCAGCGATGTGCCCCTGATCGATGATAACACCGAAATCGCAGGCGGCGAGATTTTCGTGGGAGAGGAACAGTCTGACGACGAGTGTCTCTCGACAACCAGCTCCACTAACATATCCAAGGTTTAATTTGGTTGATGTAAACATGGTCGTTCCATCGTTTGATATGTTTTTGACATTTCAGTGATTAGAAGAGCGCTACATCATTCATCACGACTCTGGTCCGCTAAGGGTCGGAACCCCAGTTGAAGTACTCCAGATGGGAAAGTGGTGGCATGGCGCTGTCCACACCGTCCGCAGAGAATCCTTGAGAATGAGGCGCCTTGTCTACACCATCAAATTGCCAATCAGACTGCACTGGAGGTTGATGTTCACAGAGCTGACAAATGGGCAATCATTATATGGTACCTCGGTTGCAAATTGCAGCACTACCCGCAGACATACGTTCGGAGGAAGGAGCCAGCCGCAACTGTGAAGCACATCAGGCAGAACTTGACGACTCCCCAGCACAGACGATATGAGGCGATTGAGCGGCAAGTGCTGGGTGGTGAGTATGCCTTGACACATCGTGGATACGGCGTCCTTCAGTGGAAGGACTCCACCACAGGCAGCGTTGGAGTGCTGTACACTGATGGTGTTTTCGAGTCTCTTCCTTTCCTTCATCTCACCGCAGTCGGCACGTGAGTGTGGTCAATGGATTGTCACATCGTTTGTACATCGTAAATTTTGCAGTGACGTTTTGGCCGATACAGGGTGATACACAAACGGTTCCATCAATGTTACTTGGATCGCCACATTGTGTTTGCCTCATTGACATTTTGCAATGTGCACATCATGGGTTTCGCTTTAGCTACCTTCGCCCACACATCGTCATTCACGATGTTACGAAATCTGTCATCTGTCACGCACGGTGTGCGTCTGTCATACTTATCCTGTTAAGCCTAAGCTTCGACCCGCCAGACTGCGACGCCGACTGACTCTTGTGGACTGTGGGCGCAGGGCGAGCCTAAGCATAGCCTGATTTCAAAGAAAAATCATACTTTCAAAGACAACAACATTGTAATGAATCAAGGAATGCGTATTCTTAACGTCCAAGTTACGCATATAGAGCCAGAAGCATGCTTCTCCTATCACCAAAGCGGATTCTGGACGGCGCCGCGTCCAAAATCAGCATTATGCGGAAACTGGACGCGTCGCCGTCCAGAAGCCGCATATGCGGATTCTGGACAAATGCGGATTCTGGACGTCACATATATACGGATGACAATGTCTGTCTGTGTGTGTGTGTGTGTGTGCGTCCGTCCGTGGCACTGAAGTAAGATATGTGACATATGTGGTCAAGTAGAGTCGAGGTCGCTGAGTACGGATCCGATATCCGTTTGTGTTGCTAATTTCGCATTTTCGAGATATTCGCAATTAAAATTCCAAAATGTCGAAAATCGACTTTTTCGTCTGATGAGCTAGAGCTGAAATTTCTTCAGAAATGGAAAGGGCATAGACAGAGGATAATTTGCAACACAAAACAAAATTTTTGCAAATGTGGAATTTTATAGAAATACGCGATTATTTGTCCGAATTCCATAAATTGACAAAAATAGAACTTTATTTATTGACGAATGTGAATGCAGAAATAGTAAAGCCGTTTGTCAATAAGAATTTGTGATGTAATTTTGCAGTTTTAATAAATTGCAATTTCGAGATATTGTGAATTAAAATTAAGAAATGTAAAAATCGACATTTTAGTCTGATGGTCTGGCGGCGAACTTTCTTCAGAAACGGAAAGGGTATAGATAGCGGATAATTTGTCACACAAAACAAAATTTTTGCAAATGTGAAATTTGATAGAAATACGCGATTATTTGTCCGAATTCCATTAATTGACAAAAATAGAACGTCATTTATTGACGAATGTGAATGCTGAAATGGTGAGGCCGTATGCCATTAAGAATTTGTGACATAGTTTTACAGTTTTGATAATTTTCAATTTCGACATATTCAGAATTAAAATGCAAAAAAGTCGAAAATCGGCTTTTTCGTTTTATGAGTTAGCGGCGAAATTTCTTCAAATATGGCAAGGGCATAGACCGCGGATAATTTTGTAACACAGATTTGTAACACAGATTAAAATATTTGCAAATGTTGAATTTGATAGAAATGTTCAAAATTTGACAGAAATGTCGAAATTTAATAAATTGTCAAAATTTTGTTTATTGATGGATGTGAACGTAGAATAGAAAGGTAGTATGGCAAGCGCACCAAATTGTTGGCAAGTTTTTTGTTGGATGTGACGTTTTCACACAGGTACGAAACATCAGATAGGTAAACGGCGTCGTATCATGCCGATATCATATAGCGAACGCGGCGATATCACTGAGCTTTAGATCAGCTGTACAGACAACCGTATCGTGGGGATAGCTGCACTTGGTATGAGGGTACACGGTCTCAAGATGCCTTCTCTAGATGCGGCTAACGATGTGTACAAAGTTCACTATACTGTTCACCAAAATTTGACAGACACAAAGTATAGGTTGAACTTGTTACACACACAGCTTGTTAACACAGAAATCACTCTAAATCGCGCAGCGTGAGTCGTAAAGAGACGATTGTGAGTTTGTTGGATAGCTCTCGACTCACTGATCATTTATCCTTCTATTGGTCCAAACTCAAAAATTTGAATTTCGCGAGCTACAGTAACCCAAAGGTTCAAAATGCAAAACTTCTCTAACTCGCTCGTCTTCCGTTGTAGAGAGACAATCTTGAGCTCGTTGAATAGGTTTCGGCACACTGATCATTCCGTTGAGAGAAGTCGAGATTCAAAAGTTTGAATTTCGCGAGCTACAGTAAACCGAAGGTTAAAAAAGCAAAACGGCTCTAACACGCTCGTCTTACGTCGCAGAGCGGCGTGCGATAGGTCAACTAGAAGGTCGACGTGCTCTTCCACTTGGCATTAAAAATTTTTTAATTACGCAAACGCGCACCACGAAAAGTTACATTCTCGCGTCTTTAACACAGAAATCGCTCTAACTCGTTCAGCGTGCGTCGTAGAGAGACGGCTCACTGATCTTTTATCCTTCATTGGTCGAAACTCAAAAGTTTGAATATCGCGGGCTACAGTAACTCAAAAGTTCAAACAGCAAAGCGGCCCTAACTCGCTCGTCTTACGTCGTAGAGAGGCGTGCGATAGCTCGCTTAAAAGCTCACGACCTGCTCTTTCATGACACGATAAATTTTTTATTCAATTGGTAAATCACGTACTGATAAAATTGATTTTTCTTAGAAAAGTCGTAGAGAGACGATCTTGGGTTCATTCGATAGGTCTCAACTCACTGATAATGCGCTAAGAGGAGTTGCGACTCAAAAATTTGAATTTCGCGAGTTACAGTAACCCGAAGATCCAAAAACGCAAAGTGGCTCTAACGCTAAACTGTCCATATCTAGTGCTAGCTAGTGGCCTCTCCGAACATCCGAACGAAGCCCCTTATCCTTAGCTCTTCGGGCACGGGAGTGCAGGGTGGCCAATAGAAACTTAAACTAGTTTCAGTTTCAGTTTCAGTTACAATCAGTTAACTGAAACTGAAACTGAATCGAAACTCGGGAGGATTCCATAACTGAAACTGAAACTGAAACTCACAGTTTAGTTTCAGTCATTTGAATGTCAATTTTTTCCGAATTTCAGCTGATTCTCATAAAATTCTATTGGAATTTTTTACATATGTAGACGTTTTGTTCGAATTTAGGTCCCAATATGCAAAGGTGCCATCCAAAGTTGAGAAATCGCTTCTTTGCCCACTGAATATCATCCCACAAAAATGATTTTGAGCAATTCGTTGTGACTCTCTCAACCTTCAACAACTGAAACTCAGTTTCAGTTACTGAATCGAAACTCGCGCGGATTCCATAACTGAAACTGAAACTGAAACTCAGCCAGCACCATAATTTTAACTGACACTGAAACTGAAACTAAAATGAGTTTCTATTGGTCACCCTGCGGGAGTGTCAGGGGCATGCAGCGTTGTTCTAGAATATACATTGAATGGTTCCTAATTTTGGTCATTCCAGGCTGGTATCGAGACTGCGGCTTGATCCCCTATACAAGTGACATCGACTTGGCAGCTTGGGCTGATGAGTACAGTCCCGCCTTACTCGCGAGTATACAGAATCACACAGGATTTCGAGTGATTCACGATCTTGGCCGAGCCAATGACTCCAAAGAACTTGCCGTTGTCGGCAAGCAGAGCTCGTTTAGATTCGATCTATTCTTTGCCTACACCACAGACAAGAAAGGACAGAACACTTCCACTGAGCGGAGCAACGAACGCCACTTTTACTTGCCAGGATTTGATTTTGTTGCCTACGTGAACCTGCGATGGCTGTTTCCTCCGATGAAAGATGGGCTTTGCAGATCCAATCTTATTGGAGTTCGTGTGATGGTTCCTTGCAACTTCCTTGAGATGATAGAGGTCGACTATGGCGTGAATTGGACGCAACCGAAGTCGAGTTTCAACTACATCACTTCGGACTTGAACGTCATTCGGATGGAGAAAGTGTGATTGTGATAGGATCGGATTGTTCTCCTTTTCTTTGTTCGTTTAGCAGTGTTCTGGCTTTCTTTGTTGGATCTAGGAAGGTGTTGCCTGCATTTGGATGTAGAACGTTTCGGTTTAAGTATTTGCCCCGTCTCAGCCGGGCGCACCGCATAAAGGGCTCGCGCAAGCGTCCGTGATTGTGGTATCCGTGCGCCGAGGTGTTACCGTACAGTGCCAAATAGTATACTGTACCTCCCTAAATAGTATACCCCGGATATATATCCTAGTATACCAATTGGCACTTAGTGCCAAATAGTATACCCGGGGTATACTATATGGGGTCGCAAAAATATTTTAGCCGTGGCAAATTTCTGCCCAATAACCTGTTTGACATGACATAGTCTGAGCAAAAGACGAGACTTGGAGGAGTTTGTTGACATTTTGCGTTTTTAATTACTGGAATGCGTTGCACACATTCAACTCTTAAACTAAGATACAACAATAAGCTCACACCTTTTATAATGTGAGTATGCAATGGAAGCTTCTGAAAAGAACTGTAAATGGAAAGTGCCTATTTGTATACCCGGATATACTATTTGGAATTGTATCGCACTTTTGTCTGTATTTACGTACAGTCCGCCACGTCTGCTTTAATACAACTCGCCCATTTGAAGTCGTAGGGTGGAGTTTGAGCTATGGTTGAGTAGCTGGACTGCGGAAATCCTCTCGTGAGTGGTCAAAGCCAACAAGTTTTCAACATCGTGGGGCCCGTGGGCTGAACTGGGGTCGCGAGAGAGTGTCGAGACGTTTTCACGAGTACGTCTTGAGTAGTGGTACCTGACTGGACTGGCAAATCACAGACTGGCGAATTCGCCAGTCTGTGATATTACGGACTGGCCAGCACTAGAAGTGCTGATGTGGCTCGGCGACCTGTGTAGCACTACGGACTGGCGAATCCGTCAGTCCAGGCCCAACTGCGAATGTACATAGGTATCAGAGACTAGCAAATTCGAATGTGGAGCCAGTGGACTGGTAAATCACAGACTGGCAAATTTACCAGTCTGTGATACGACGTGCAGAGAGGCCAGAGCCGCTACTGCGAGTCTAGTGACTTGCGCAGTATTACGGACTGTCCAGTTACACTCTGGCCAGTCCATACGCAACTACTGGCCAGTCCAGGCCCAACTACGGATTGGTGAATGTAACTGAGTATTGAGTGAGTCAGTAATGTTGTTGTTAATTTCGTCGTAACATTTCGGAGTGACATTATGAAACATCATGCATACCACAGAAGCTAGTCATCATAGGTATAAATACAGCAATATGCACATAACACTGTACTACTACACAGTTTGTCACTGCACCCACAATGGAGTCATATGACATTCGTTTTGTGCACCCGTGTCGAATTGTAATTAGTGGTCCGAGCATGTCAGGTAAAACGGTCTTTACAAAACGCCTGATTTCTGAAAGAAGCAGGCTATTTACACTACCACCTGAACTTGTTTACTGGTGCTATTCGGAGTGGCAACCACAGTATGAAGACTTGGCGCAACACAACGTACAGTTTGTTGAAGGCTTGCCTGACTTGCAGTCACTGAAGAGTGACACTAGGCCAAAAATCGTCGTCTGTGACGATTTGATGCAAGAAGCATGCACCACTGCCAATGCGGAAGACTTGACGACCTTGTTCACAAAGGGCAGCAGCCACTGGAATCTGACACTGATTTACCTAACTCACAATCTATTCTACAAGAATCAGAGGACTGCACGACTTAATGCGAGCTACATTATCATGTTCAAGAACCCAGCTGACACTCTCCAGGTGTCAAACATGGGGCGTCAAATGTATGGGCGCAACACAAAGGTGCTTGAACAAGCATACAAGGACGCAACGAAGGAGAAGCATGGCTACCTGTTGATTGATTTACATCAGACGTGTGATGATAAAATTAGGCTACGAACAAACATATTTGACACTCCATTTGCATACGTACCAAGCAAAGCATATAAATAGAGTGACTAGTTTGCATGATTACCCTAGTGATACTGGTGATTATGGCTGCCAGGTTGCAAAAACATGCTGAATTGCTAAAAGTTCTATATAAGTCAAACCCTAAGTTACAGAGTGCTCTGTTGTCAGCTGTGGATAACGACTTTATTAAATGCATTTGTGACTGTTCTCACAATATTGTTGAGGGAAATATCAAACTTTCAAAGAAACAAAGGGAAAACTTACTGAAGCACCAGAACCACGTACGCACCTTGGCTGCGAAGAAAGTGTCCCTCTCAGCTAAAAGGAAGCTGCTTGTCAAGCAGGCAGGCAAAGGGCTGCCACTAGCTCTGTTGGCACCTGTCATTTCTATTGCAGCGTCGCTTCTAATTGACCACGTGTCCAAAAAGTGATGGAAGCTGTGAAAAAGTTAGCTCTTGTGCCACATGATTTAATTGGCTCATTTCAAAATGGCAACAAAGAAGTGAACAGTGCTGCTTCTCAAATGAGTGAACTTGATAAAGATATGAAAACTATACTGGATACTGTAAATGTACCCATCGATCTGAAAGCCAAACTCTACCATGACAGGCTGAGTAAGTATCTCCAAGCTGTGGAATCAAAGAATAGGCCGCGTGAAATTTCAATAAAGTCACAACAACCAAGAGCCAGGGACTCCACCAGGCATCTGCCATTCTCAGACATTGTCAGTGGAATTCCCGTCACAAAGAAAGAAGCCGCTACTCGCCTGATTGAATTCATTGAAACTGCACCAGTGAACAGACTGTCATGGAACCACCAGAACGAAGCTGTCATTGACGGCCGAGTGATTCATGGGACTAATCTACACAAACTAATTGATTTCGCTTCAAGGGAAACAAAACGGGCTCCAGCTGGTTGGGGGCAGTTCCGAGAAGTGCTACTTGATCTGGGAGTTCCACCTGCAGCAATTGGAAAGAAGCAATTCTATGATACACAAAGTGATGTTAGGTACATGAGTGATAGGTCCACTCCAACAAAAGGTGACAGACCTCCACCACAGAGTACTCCATTTAGGCAACGGTTTGGTGTTAACTGGTCACCACTATATTAAGGGTGCAGTGTCTGCTCTGCTCTGCAGTTAATCATGGAGAAACTACTTGATGGCCTGTATCTAAATCCTAACAGCAGTGCATATCTTGCTGGCAGTAGTACACTGTACCACGAAGCAAAAGCAAGGAATCCTTCAGTGACACTAAAGAAAGTCAAGGAATACTTGGAGACAAAAGACGTCTACACTCTGCACAAGCCACGCCGAAAGAAGTACACCCGGAACAAAGTTACAGCGAGTGGCTTGCACACACATTGGATGGCAGACTTAATGGATCTCCAAGCCTTAAAGCCATACAACAAGGGCTACTCATATGTGCTCGTGGCAGTAGACATATTCAGTCGCCTCTGCATGACCACGCCACTTAAAACAAAGAAGCCAACAGATGTTGTGAAAGGATTCAAAGACATCTTTAAGGCTGGCAACAAACCTTGGTTTTTGACCCTAGATAGAGGCAAAGAGTGGCTTGGTGAGACCAGCCAGTTCCTGACAGAGCAGGGAATTCAGAAGATTTATGCAACATCTCCTGATGTCAAGGCAATGGTTGCAGAGCGCATGATTCGTACCATCAAAAACAGAATGTTTAAACATTTCACACATCACAAAACTTTTGAATATCTCACAGTACTCCCAAAAATCACAAAAGCGATCAACAATACAGTGTGCAGAGTTACAAAATTCCGGCCCTCGGATGTGAGCCATTACAATGAATACAAAGTGAGGCAGATACTTGATGGCAAGCCTCCATTGAAGCCTACGCAGAAGTACAAAATCGGACAATTCGTTAGAATTTCTAAAGAAAAGAAGACGTTTGAGAAGGGATACCTCCCAAATTACACTACAGAGATATTTAAGATTGTCGATTTTCTGAAGTACAGACACCCAGGGACCTACAAGTTGCAGGATCTAAATGGAGAAGACGTTGAGGGAATATTCTATAGTGCGGAACTAAGTCCAGTCAGCCCCAATCTGGTCCCGAGAAACAACTATAAAAGGACTAGAGCAAGGACAACTTCAAGAGCCAGCACTGCAAAAGCCACTCAAAAGTAGAGACATGGAGGCTCCTACCAGTGACAATGGTTCTACCGGATCAACACGATGGAACTGCTTCAGGCGTTTGGTGCCCCAGAGTGAAGTTGTATTTGCATGCCAAGTTGTCCTAGTGTACATATTGGTGGTGACAGCCCTTGTCAACCTCTCACTGAAAAATGGTGACTCTAAGTACTGGCTGGCAACGCTCAGTGGTGCTGTTGGCTACCTATTGCCAAACCCAAGTATTAAGAAGTGGAATCCACCACCACAGATTTCTCAGTGACGATTCTGTTGCTGTGCCCCATGTCATTTCAGATGTCATTGCTAGTGTGATTACTATAAATATAAGGCTATGTATCACGTGGTAGAGTGGTTGGATAATTCTGATAATCGTGTGTTAAAAACAAAACGCAACACAATGCGGGCAACGTTTTACCCACCCACTGCACTGCAGTTGGGTTATGGCGCATTTCCCGTTTACCATGGCATGCAGTATCAGCGTGGTGCAGGAGTTGGCAACTTGTTTCGGAGCATTTGGAAGTTTATCTTTCCCATTGCAAAATCAGTGGCAAAAGGAGTTGGAAAAGAAGCTCTGAGGACTGCTGCAGGGGTAGCTACAGATGTGGCAGACGGTACTGATCTGAAGGAAGCTGCAGCGCAACATTTGAAGGTTGGGGCCAAACGTGCTGTACGTAGAGGGGCTAAGCAGCTGGTCAAAGCTATGCAACAGCAGGAGGGCAAAGGATTAGGAAAAGCAAAATCTACACGAGCACTCACTGCAACCTCTGTGAAAAGTATAAATACCAAGAAGAATCAACCCAAGAAGGCCACAAAACGCTATATGAAGAAAGACGCCTTGGGAATCTTCTTCCCTGACCCCTCTAAATAGATCATGGCTCAGCAAATCATTGATTCGTCTAGTGTTTTAGCAAGTAGCACCGCGTTGGATCTATTTTCTGTGCCACCAACTCAGGTTGTAATTGAAGGATCGTATTGGTCAGAAATATTCCCCAAAAACCCCATTCCATCTGAAACGCTGGCCCCCATTGAGTTTGTGCTCGAAAATGACTCTGATCTGCTCGACATGTCCACAAGTTACTTGCACATTTCCCTGTCAGTCACACAGTCAGATGGCTCTGCACTGCCAGCTATCGATGAGAACGAAGACGGCGAGAAGGAATATGTGGTTGCACCTGTGAACTACACTGGAGCTGCTCTGGTTCGTCAGATCAAAATCTACTTTGCCAATCGCCTAGTGTATGACTCTGGAGACACGTACGCCTACAGAAGCTACTTTGATGCTACACTAAATTGTTCAAAGGCAATTAAGAAGACAGTACTGCAGTCAGCAGGATACTACTTAGATGAAGCTGGCATTATTGATGCAAAAAACAATGGGGGATATCAGGCTCGTGGCCAAATGATAGATGAGAGTCGAAAGGTGGACCTTCTAGTTCCTTTGCACGCAGACTGCTTTAGCCATGACAAGCTGCTACTGAATCGGATGCAAATTCGAATGGAAGTCTACAGAAACTCCCATGCTTTCGTGCTACAGA
>JASAMZ010014417.1:0-18389 GCA_030248115.1 Linhomoeus sp. GSCO2_2 | reverse complement strand
CAGCTGGGCCATGTTCCACGCGTCGCGCAAGGCGATCAGCACGGTCAAGACCAGCATAAAGGAGCAGTGGATGCCCCCAGAGTTGGCCTGCGAAACCATCGGATGGAACAATAGGAGCTCCGTCTGCATAGGACAGGACGTGCGTTTAGATTCGAGTTGTGTGCTAAAACTGGGAGGAGAAGATTTGAATGAGGAACCGATTGGAAAGAGAACTTTAGGAGTTCTACCGCGAGGACAACTTTCGCAACACCTTCGCCGGAGCCAGCAACTTTTTGGGCGTGCTGGACGGGACCTACGAGAGTGGGTGAATTTGTGTGGAGCTGCAGTACCTCATTGTGTATGGTGACTGGGCTGTGTTTGTGTGGGGTGGAGAGCGAGGATGCGGGGAGGGGTGCTCGGGTGGGGGGGGGGGGGGGTGAGGGGGGTGTGTGTGGGTGAACTGAGTATACTCTCCACCGCCCTCAAGATACTGTACATAGAGGCAAGTTTTACTGTGCCTCGATTGATTAATCCATACGCTTCATGAGTATTCATTGTTCTGCGCTTTTAGCTGTCTACGCTCTCGGTCTCTACTTCGCTGGGTTCTTGGGAGACCGTTTCGAGCAGCGGAAAGTGCTCGCCTCTGGCATGCTGGGTTGCGGCATTGGGGTGAGTGGGTTGGGGACGCTTGCAGATGTGCAGCGGTGTAACTACATTGACTGTTCTCAGATGCTGATATTCGGCACGCTGACCGAGTGGTTCCACTTCTATGACAGCTTGTTCTACGTCGTCATCTGGGGAATCACGGGCTTCACCCAGTCGTGCGGCTACCCGGCGGAAATGAGGTATAGTAGGGTTTGGTCCCTACCTTCCCTAACTTATTCGCACCACAACGGTAGAACTTCCTCTGGTCTTCATTGGGGAAATAATGGGTCCCATATTTAACACCACACTCCACACACAAAACGTCACATTAAAATCTGTAATGTAGCAAATGTACGTTGGCTGCACTAAATCGTGACTACCATTTCGCCCATTTGCATGGGCAGCCATTAGCCACTTCCACAGATCTGATACAGTATAGGTACTGTACTCAGGAAAGGCTTACTCTTAGGCTTAGGCTCAGGTCCGCGACCTCACAGTACTACAGTTCTCAATTCACTGCAAGAAAACTTCCTCACTGATAATGCTCACAACAACTTCATTTCAGCATCATGGGCAAGTGGTTCAGCCGGTCCACTAGAGGGGCCTTGATGGGCCTCTGGGCCACCTGCGTCAATATAGGCAACGTGGCCGGCGCCTGGGTTGGCGCCGAGCTCCTCCACTACGGCTACGAGGTACTGTAGCTTTTGGCTCGAATTCAAATTTTTGAATTTGAACTTTTCCAGTACGTCTTCCTGGTCAACGCCTGCTACATGATGTTCGGCAGCATCGTCCTCTACTTCGGCCTGGTGTCCGAGCCGGTGCACATTGGTGCGCGTTTTAAAAAAATAATTTTTTAAAATTTATGAAATATTCTTTTGTAACGCAGGCCTGCCAAACCCGCACGCAAAAGAGGAAGAGGAGGAGACGAGCTACTTTGTCCCCGAAGACCCGTCTCAGCCTGGCTCATCAACCAAGCCATTCAAAACCAGGCCGCCTCCCATCTCCTTTGCGAAGGCTCTCATGCTGCCCGGAGTCATTTCGGTGCGTTTTGCATACGTAAAGAAGCATTATGCGGATATGGAGGGTACCGTAGCGCTTGCCGGGGGGGGGGGGGGAGGTTGTGCGCCCTCTGGGTTGCTCATTCTGGGTCGCAGATTCGCAATTGCGCAAAACATTCCCCTCTCTCACCAAGTATAGCCGATTCAGTGCTCCCTGGCCTACTTCGGCATAAAGCTGATCAACTACTGCTTCTTCTTCTGGCTGCCCTTCTATCTGACCCATCGCTACGGCTGGCATGAGGCTACTTCTGATCGGCTGTCGACCTTCTACGACTGGGGAGGCATCTCCAGCTTCTTTTTGGGACTGATGACAGTGAGGACAGAGTTTCCATGCAAATTCAGTGCGAAGTTGAATTGTACGACTACCGTACCCCATTCAGGACAAGTTCCACTCGAGAATCCCTACGATCATCGTGCTGATGCTGGTGGACACGGTGGCCATGTACGTCTATTCGGGTGAGTGGTTGAAAGATTGTGGTTAGTGCGCATGCAAGTCAAGCTCACGAACGCGACAATAGGAATATAGCCCTATGAATGGTCAGCATTCGTTGCCGCGCACAAACGTGCACGCACACTATCATACGCTCATTCACTAAACGTGGAAACCATGAACGCAAGCAAGCACAACAAGCACAATCCTTACAACAGGCCTGCCCGCTGACATGGTGCTCAACTCCATTGTGATGCTGGTCATGGGAGCCATGGCCGGCGGAGCCTCCAACCTCATGAGCACGGCCGTCTGCATGGACCTGGGACACACTCCGGACCTGGAGGGTAGCTTATTTGTTGTGTGGTCCTTCTTCTCCTTTTCCTTTTTGCTATGTGTAAAAAGGAAATATGTATCCATTGGAGGAAACGAGGAGGCTCTGGCCACGGTGACCGGTATCGTTGATGGTACGGGCTCCATGGGCGCGGCCGTGGGACAGCTCTTCTTGCCTCTGCTTATGAATTGGATGGGATGGGACGCCGTCTTCTACATGTTCATCTTCTTCGTGAGACCCAGAGCATAATTTGAATTTGAATCGGTAAAATGCGCCCGAGGTGTTTGTGAGGTGCGAAAGGCAGAGAGCTGTCGAAGCTGCAGCAGAATCCTGCAATCTATGCTAAATTTCTGTGGTTTAAATTTCTGTGGTGCAGTGTCAATTAGGTGGCGTGGCTTCTGTGGTTTGATTGACCGTCTAGACAAACGTTTTGCCACCTTGCATACAATCTAATCCATGCGATCTATCTAATGTCAATTATCTTTCACATCATTAACTACACATCACTATCACATCACCGACATCATTAGTATCTGCTGCAATCAATTTCATGGCGCCTTTCCCATCTCAGGGCCTGTTCACGGTAGTCTGTCTCCTGCCCATGCTCTACATTGACACAAGACAGTGGCTGGCGGACAAGCGCAAAGCCAGGGACAACGAACGCCAACCGTTGAAGGACGTGGGACCCCCAGGGGCGTACCCGTACACCTATTGACGCTAGGACGCGACTTTAGGGATACTGTAGCGCGATGATTCGAATGTGTTGCTGTTAGGGTGACTTCCTAGAGCCAAAGACCGTGCATAGATCGGTACTGTAGCTGATAGTTTCAAGTCTGGACCACAATTACTGTGATCGTCACTTGTGGTCGTTGTGAGACCGGTGTATGGTGCGTACCGTACCTGATAGACGTATCGAAAGAGATAGGTTCCTAGGGTAAGTGGAGCGATACTGTATGTGCCTCCCAGCCTCGCTGCCAAGGCACCCGCTTTCTTTCCTTACCACTACCGACCGTGACACGACCATGACAACAGTAACACTGACAATGAACCAACGCGATTCGCGATGTTGCTCACAGATTATACAGGCACAGCGAATTAAACAAAGTCCTCACTTGGCTCGCAATTGCATCACATCGGTTTTGTTGCTGTGCCCAGCCGCTCCCTTCATTGGCGTTTTGCAAACGACTTCAAAAACTGGAATTCGCATGCGTGCGCGTCCATCTACTAAGTAGAATCAAACGGAAGGGCGCGGCGCGCACGCACGGACTCGCTGCATCTTGAGTGAGCGATTAGTCTGTGTTTTACCCTGCCAAAGTTTCTTCCGACTGACACATACAGCATACGTCGCTGAGCCGCTCGTACATGCTCTTAGTTCGTTGCCGCGTTAAGAAAGAAGTTCGCTCTCCGATGCAAATGCAACCACTGTGCAAGTGACCGGTTCCAACCACTTCCAATACGGAACGCGACGGACGCCCGACTGAATATCACCTGGGTGGCCTCCCGCCGACGGGGCGCCATCGTGTCTCTTTGTGTGGAATTACGCACTTCACTCGTACGCGCGCACGCGGCACTGAACTTCCTTAAATGCGGACGGGCGGAAACGATTGTCTGCGTTGACTGCGGCTGCGTTGAGTGGACGAGGCCCTTGTCAGACTGCTGCGACTGTGTCTATGCGTCATGCGCTTAAGCGAGTGACTATTAAGTAGGACCTGAGCCTAGGTCTGAGCCACAGAGCCTAGCAGAGTACCTACACCCTGCCTTATTGCCTAGGATCGACTAGAGTAGCTACCGACCCCCCCCCCCCCTCCCTTCCCACCTTCTGCTGCATGGCCTTCATGAATGAGATTAGGATAGTCACTTATTATTGAAGGATTCACACGGTACTTCCGTTACGCTAGACGGCTGAGGTTACTGTGTGCAGGAGGACGTGAGTCGTTACAATAGCCGAGACGCGCCCAACTTAGCTTCTCGCGGCTAGCGCTCCATTCAAAAGGTCCCTTTCCCAAGCGTATCCATATCCATAAGTGCGAGCAACTTCAGCTGTGCCGTCAGACCCATGGCTTCGATTGGTCCGACTTTTGCGGCCCTTTTCGCGCTAATTTTCCTCTCAATTGTGAACTCTGAGGACGGCCCGGACTGTTTTATGCCCAAGGACGAAGGTCGCTGTGCGAGAGGGGAAAGTGGTCCATACGAACGCCGTGGCGCCTACGTCCGTCGATGGTTGGCGTTTCTTGCGTTTGAAATGTGAAGTTACAGTGAGCCGATGCGGCGTGAAGTGGTTCGTTCGTTTGAGGTATTTCGAGGCCGGCAGGGGACGCTGCCTCCCACTGAGATTCTTCGGCTGCCGGGGCAACTCGAATCGATTCAGGGTAAGTACGGTGCACTACAGTATTGTACTGTACAACAAAATACAATACAATACAATACAATACAATACAATACAATACAATACAATACAATACAATACAATACAATACAATACAATACAATACAATACAATACAATACAATACAATACAATACAATACAATACAATACAATACAATACAGCATGCGGTACAATGTTCTATACGATACGATACAGTACGAGACGATACAATACGGAAGGAAGATACGCTACGTATACGTAAACAATAAGATTCAATACCAAATATACAAATAATAATAATAGTACCAAATATATGTACAAAGCAACACACTGGACCCATGTACGATGCGTCCACAGCGCAACAGAAATCTTTGCAACCCCACAGAAGGGTGACCACAGAAACTAATTTAGTTTCAGGTTCAGTTTCAGTATCAGTAGGAGCTTTCATTGTAGTTCCAGTATTAGTTTCAGTTTTAGTAAGAATTGTTTATTTGAGTTTCAGTTTCTGAAACTGAGTTTTAGTATGATGCTTGTGGATGTAGAGCGTACATTATATTTTGCTTACAAGCGTTGTAGAGTTGTACCTACCTAGATAAATAAGGTGCATTTTGAGCTGTTTCGTCATAATATACAAGCAGTTCACCAAATTATCCTAAGGGTAGCCAAAGATACACATTAAACCCCAATTTGACACTAAAACTGGTGTCAGCAGTGTGTGCTGAAACTAGTTTCAGTATTGCCCTAATACTGATTCTTTTTGCGTAGTTTCAGTCGTTGTTTCAGTTCAAATATTGCTGATTAGTTTAGTTCCAGTCTCTATGGTCACCCCTGCTGACTAGTGATGGCAATTTTCAAAATTTGGAAACTGGATAAGTACAGGTACCTAAGTATATCCAGTTTCCGATAAAACTGGGTAAGAGTAAATTCACCCACTTATTACCCGGTTTTTAAAACTGGGTAAAACTGGGTACCCAGTTAATTTTGGCAAATTCTGGGTGAGTAAAACTGGGTACGGCAGATTTTGGTAAATTTGAAACTGGGTAAGTATAACTGGGTATACCCAGTTAAAATAAATTGGGTACAACTGGGTAAGTACTTACTACTTACCCAGTTCTGGGTTGCCATCACTACTGCTGACCCCACTTACAGCGCCGGCGCGACTGCAAGAACGCCTGTTACACGGAGCCGAAGCAGCAGAAGCGGCCGAAGGATGAGCCGCAGCAGCGCCGTGAAGAGGTGCGCAGCCGCAGGGTGCACGAACGTGCGGAGTCGGCGAAACAGGCGGAAAAGCCCTTCCAATCTTCGAACAGGAAGAGTGAGCGATTCTGTGTTGTGAGAGTTGCATGATGCGCTGCGGATTCTACCCTCAGTTTGTACAGTTATGTAGCCCGCATGAAACGTGGTGAAGCGGCTCTGGGTCCATGATGCGTAGAGTAATAACTGTGTTGAATGCTCTCACTGCGTGTTCTGCAGTTGCAGCCATCAGACAGCAGACAACCACACACCAAACACTCACGAGTTTTCAGTTCGCATCGACCTCACCAAGATACTGGGTCTGGGAACAGCAAGTGGAATCTGCTTTCCCGCCAACGCCACCGTGGAGACCACGCGTGGTCCGCGTCGCATGGACCAGCTTCGGCTAGGCGACGAGGTACGGTAGTGGAGGAATTTGAAACTTCGAGCCTCTGGGTTTATCGTTGTGAATTCCTGGTCTATAATCTAACGATTTCCGGCAGAACGGTTTTATCCATGACAAATGTTTCCCAGGAAATAATTAGATACCGGGGAATGGGTAATTTTCAGAACATCATCACCATAAACTCTTAGGTATAAATTCCCATAGAAGTGGCGTATCGATGCCATAAGCACTTTCGAAATCGTTAAGACTCAACGATAAAGTTCTTTTGTTAAGGTTAGTTAACGACTACTGTAATGGAGCGGCAAGATGTCTGTGTGATAATCAGCAGCACATATGCTTTGAATTCGTATCAATTCTTGATTCCCCGAGGAATTCTTAGAGACGTGGAACTAAAGATATACGACTGCGGTGTATAGAGACACCAGTGGAGCCCCATCAGCTAATGAAATACGCATGGCTATGGCCGATTTCCTTGCTACTTCAGGTGGCCGTCTCCATCGGCGTGGACCACTTCGAGCCCGTGGAAATGTGGTACCACCAAGTCGGCTCGGTCGACGCCCAGTTCGTCCGAATTGACACGGCCAGTGGAGAGACGCTTCGACTAAGCGCCGCCCACCTGCTGCCACTCTACGACGACTGCGCCAAAGCTGAGCAAAGGGCCGAGGTGACGTTCGATTGTGGCGGAGTGACCAGTTGAAGAGCGCGTCAGCAGAGTCGGCGCTTTTGCAGACGCGCGCGACTGATTCACTTTACACTACACTACACTCCAAACAACTGGCGGACATCGGACGTTGAAACTGCCGCAAACCATCGAATAGTGGTGCGCACCACTATTAATTCAACCTTGATCCTGCCGCGCACCACAATTTGGACGTGCACCATAGTTTGGACGTGCACCATTAATCGGCGGTATACTGTACGTTCAGATCGCCGCCCTGCGCAACAACTTGGTGATGGACGAGACCAAAATGGCCGCCAGAGCTCGGCCCGGTATGTGCGTCATGGTCAAAGGACAAGATGGCACATTGACCGCCTCGGAGATATTGAGGTTGTGGCGATTGTAGATTGAGTACTGATGTTGATTTACTTATTGATATCAACATGGCAAATCCTGCAACAATGCAACCCCTTTGTCATGTGTGTAAGCGCCAGCTGGCAAGGGGAGAATTGCTGGCTGATTCATTCAGCGTGTCCACCGAAACCCTTCAAGGCCTCTACTCCCCCATCACTGCGTCGGGTCGCTTGGTCGTCGACGGCGTCCTAACAAGCTGTTTCACTCATCTGGAGGTAGGAAGAGAATGGAATCTTTCTCCGCCAGTAGTAACATGAAATTTTCGATCATTGTTGTCTCCGCGGTTACACAAAGTGCCACTAAGCCGTAGTTTCTTCAACAAATTCAGGGCAACTACAACATCTGGCTCAGCGTGCATCGCTGTCTCAAGCCGCTGCTCGAGATCCACGCGCGGTTGACGGGCGTGAAGGCGCACGACCCCTCGGAGATCGACCTCTCGCCCGTGCTGAAACTGATCAAATTTTTCCACCAGGCAATGTTGCCTGAAGTTTCGCTCTGGTGACGACGGCTTCTAGAGAATGAGTTGCACAATATGTAAATGACAGGTTGTGCCTTCTACTGTTTTGGAGGGTTCTTTCTTTCGTCGTTGAACGCCCACGGGTCTGTGCGCTTCTAAGACAGCGAACTGCGAAACTGTCAGCAGCAGGTTTTCGTCGAAATATAAGAGAGCTGTTTTGCTGCCGCTCGATTTGTTGACATTCTCACGTCACCGTCACTTGGCTGAAGAGCCCTGTTATGACCCGCTCGATGCCAGGTACTGTACACAAAGTGTGACTGCTGGTGAGATTTATTGATTTGGATATGTAGCACAATTTCCCCGACCGTTTAGACGCTTACGATCGATTTGTTAACGATTGCATTGACAAATTTACTTGGCAATCGTCACATTTCTGGACAAGTTCGTTTGTTCCTGTTCCGAGCCGTCGTTTGTTCAACTTGATGTTATTCAGCAGAGTAGGGCTGCCTCGAGCCGGAAGGAATGGCTAATCTTAGTCATCGGTTGCTATTGTGTTTTGAAGGGGCATGTTGATCCATTTTCCGTCCGACTGCACGTTTAACAGCCTCTTGTACTCTAATATGTGCTGTCATCTAAGTTTCTAACAAGCTGTTTTAAAAAAGTTGAGTTGTTTTATTAATACAGAGTGGTTTGTGAGTATTTTAAAGTGGAAGAGTAAAAGAGTGGATACTTTTGTAAAGTATTTCAAAGCCTTTCAATAACGCGCTCCTACTGTTTCATTGCGCACTACATTTCTATATGAAAAATCGTTTGGGGCGCTCGCCGGCTGGTTTGACACTGTTTTTTCGCCCGGCCTCAGCCGGGCGAACCCCTACGAGAGCTTATCGTGCGTGCGTGCGTGCGTCCGTTCGGAACGCTCTCATATCTCGGCGTTGGTAAGTCGTAGGAAGGCGATCTTGGGCTTTATGGATAGGTCTCGACTCACTGAGAATTGCGCTAAGAGGTTTCGGGGGGGAAGGGTGGGGGGGGGAAGGGGAGTTTGGCATTAAAACTTTTGTTAATTACGCAAACACGCAACACGAAAAGCGACATTATCGCGTTTTTAACGCAGAAATCGCTCAAACTCGCTCAGCGTGCGTCGTACGGAGACGATCTTGGGTTGGTTGGATAGCTCTCGACTCACTGATCATTTGTTCTTCTATTGGTCGAAACTCAAAAGTTTGAATTTCGGGAGCTACAGTAACCCAAAGGTTTAAAACGCAAAACTTATCTAACTCTCTCGTCTTCCGTCATAGAGAGACGATCTTGAGTTCGTTGAATAGGTTTCGGCGCACTGATAATTCCGTTAAGAGAAGTCGAAATTCAAAAGTTTGAATTGTGCGCGCTACAGTAACACGAAGGTCCAAAACGCAAAACGGCTCTAACACGCTCGTCTTACGTCGTAGAGCGGCGTGCTATAGGTCAACTAAAAGGTCTCGACGTCCTCGTTCACTTGGCGTGAAAATTTTGTTAATTGCGCAAACACGCACCACGAAAAGCGACATTCTCGCGATTCTAGCGTTGAAATCGCTCTAACTCGCTCAGCGTGCGTCGTAGAGAGACGATCTTGAGTTGCTGGATAGCTCTTGACTCACTGATCAGTTGTTCTTCTATTGGCCGAAACTCAAAAGTTTGAATATCGCGAGCTACAGTAACCCAAAAGTTCAAAACGCAAAACTTCTCTAACTCGCTCGTCTTGCGTTGTAGAGCGGCATTCGTTCCACCGCTTGAAAGCTTTACGTTGAGGCAGTTGTTGAACGGTCATTCCTAAAGAAATACTTTTGTTTTTTTAAACCCTTGTCTTACGAACAACTTTGTCTGCTAAAAAAATTAATCCCGGGCGATCCCAATGTTGCCTTGCAACAACCGCTCAGAAATGCGTGTGTCTTGCTCAAAAAATTAATCCCGGGCGATCCCAATGTTGCCCTGCAAGAACCGCTCAGAAAGCAGCGTGTCAGAAGTAGCGCATGAATAGTGGACTCCGGGCGGGCGCGCGTCATATCGGAAAGGCTTTGAAATACTTTACAAAAGTATCCACTCTTTTACTCTTCCACTTTAAAATACTCACAAACCACTCTGTATTAATAAAACAACTCAACTTTTTTAAAACAGCTTGTTAGAAACTTAGATGACAGCACATATTAGAGTACAAGAGGCTGTTAAACGTGCAGTCGGACCGGAAATGGATCAACATGCCCCTTCAAAACACAATAGCAACCGATGACTAAGATTAGCCATTCCTTCCGGCTCGAGGCAGCCCTACTCTGCTGAATAACATCACGTTGAACAAACGACGGCTCGGAACAGGAACAAACGAACTTGTCCAGAAATGTGACGATTGTCAAGTAAATTTGTCAATGCAATCGTTAACAAATCGATCGTAAGCGTCTAAACGGCCGGGGAAATTGTGCTACATATCCAAATCAATACATCTCACCAGCAGTCACACTTTGTGTACAGTACCTGGCATCGAGCGGGTCATAACAGGGCTCTTCAGCCAAGTGACGGTGACGCGAGAATGTCAACAAATCGAGCGGCAGCAAAACAGCTCTCTTATATTTCGACGAAAACCTGCTGCTGACAGTTTCGCAGTGCGCTGTCTTAGAAGCGCACAGACCTGTGGGCGTTCAACGACGAAAGAAAGAACCCTCCAAAACAGTAGAAGGCACAACCTGTCATTTACATATTGTGCAACTCATTCTCTAGAAGCCGTCGTCACCAGAGCGAAACTTCAGGCAACATTGCCTGATGGAAAAATTTGATCAGTTTCAGCACGGGCGAGAGGTCGATCTCCGAGGGGTCGTGCGCCTTCACGCCCGTCAACCACGCGTGGATCTCGAGCAGCGGCTTGAGACAGCGATGCACGCTGAGCCAGATGTTGTAGTTGCCCTGAATTTGTTGAAGAAAGTACGGCTTAGTGGCACTTTGTGCAACCGCGGAGACAACAATGATCGAAAATTTCATGTTACTACTGGCGGAGAAAGATTCCATTCTCTTCCTACCTCCAGATGAGTGAAACAGCTTGTTAGGACGCCGTCGACGACCAAGCGACCCGACGCAGTGATGGGGGAGTAGAGGCCTTGAAGGGTTTCGGTGGACACGCTGAACGAATCAGCCAGCAATTCTCCCCTTGCCAGCTGGCGCTTACACACATGACAAAGGGGTTGCATTGTTGCAGGATTTGCCATGTTGATATCAACAAGTAAATCAACATCAGTACTCAATCTACAATCGCCACAACCTCAATATCTCCGAGGCGGTCAATGTGCCATCTTGTCCTTTGACCATGACGCACATACCGGGCCGAGCTCTGGCGGCCATTTTGGTCTCGTCCATCACCAAGTTGTTGCGCAGGGCGGCGATCTGAACGTACAGTATACCGCCGATTAATGGTGCACGTCCAAACTATGGTGCACGTCCAAATTGTGGTGCGCGGCAGGATCAAGGCTGAATTAATAGTGGTGCGCACCACTATTCGATGGTTTGCGGCAGTTTCAACGTCCGATGTCCGCCAGTTGTTTGGAGTGTAGTGTAAAATGAATCAGTCGCGCGCGTCGGCAAAAGCGCCGACTCTGCTGACGCGCTCTTCAGCTGGTCACTCCGCCACAATCGAACGTCACCTCGGCCCTTTGCTCAGCTTTGGCGCAGTCGTCGTAGAGTGGCAGCAGGTGGGCGGCGCTTAGTCGAAGCGTCTCTCCACTGGCGGTGCCGATTCGGAAGAACTGGGCGTCGACCGAGCCGACTTGGTGGTACCACATTTCCACGGGCTCGAAGTGGTCCACGCCGATGGAGACGGCCACCTGAAGTAGCAAGGAAATCGGCCATAGCCATGCGTATTTCATTAGCTGATGGGGCTCCACTGGTGTCTCTATACACCGCAGTCGTATATCTTTAGTTCCACGTCTCTAAGAATTCCTCGGGGAATCAAGAATTGATACGAATTCAAAGCATATGTGCTGCTGATTATCACACAGACATCTTGCCGCTCCATTACAGTAGTCGTTAACTAACCTTAACAAAAGAACTTTATCGTTGAGTCTTAACGATTTCGAAAGTGCTTATGGCATCGATACGCCACTTCTATGGGAATTTATACCTAAGAGTTTATGGTGATGATGTTCTGAAAATTACCCATTCCCCGGTATCTAATTATTTCCTGGGAAACATTTGTCATGGATATAACCGTTCTGCCGGAAATCGTTAGATTATAGACCAGGAATTCACAACGATAAACCCAGAGGCTCGAAGTTTCAAATTCCTCCACTACCGTACCTCGTCGCCTAGCCGAAGCTGGTCCATGCGACGCGGACCACGCGTGGTCTCCACGGTGGCGTTGGCGGGAAAGCAGATTCCACTTGCTGTTCCCAGACCCAGTATCTTGGTGAGGTCGATGCGAACTGAAAACTCGTGAGTGTTTGGTGTGTGGTTGTCCGGTGTTTGATGGCTGCAACTGCAGAACACGCAGTGAGAGCATTCAACACAGTTATTACTCTACGCATCATGGACCCAGAGCCGCTTCACCACGTTTCATGCGGGCTACATAACTGTACAAACTGAGGGTAGAATCCGCAGCGCATCATGCAACTCTCACAACACAGAATCGCTCACTCTTCCTGTTCGAAGATTGGAAGGGCTTTTCCGCCTGTTTCGCCGACTCCGCACGTTCGTGCACCCTGCGGCTGCGCACCTCTTCACGGCGCTGCTGCGGCTCATCCTTCGGCCGCTTCTGCTGCTTCGGCTCCGTGTAACAGGCGTTCTTGCAGTCGCGCCGGCGCTGTAAGTGGGGTCAGCAGTAGTGATGGCAACCCAGAACTGGGTAAGTAGTAAGTACTTACCCAGTTGTACCCAATTTATTTTAACTGGGTATACCCAGTTATACTTACCCAGTTTCAAATTTACCAAAATCTGCCGTACCCAGTTTTACTCACCCAGAATTTGCCAAAATTAACTGGGTACCCAGTTTTACCCAGTTTTAAAAACCGGGTAATAAGTGGGTGAATTTACTCTTACCCAGTTTTATCGGAAACTGGATATACTTAGGTACCTGTACTTATCCAGTTTCCAAATTTTGAAAATTGCCATCACTAGTCAGCAGGGGTGACCATAGAGACTGGAACTAAACTAATCAGCAATATTTGAACTGAAACAACGACTGAAACTACGCAAAAAGAATCAGTATTAGGGCAATACTGAAACTAGTTTCAGCACACACTGCTGACACCAGTTTTAGTGTCAAATTGGGGTTTAATGTGTATCTTTGGCTACCCTTAGGATAATTTGGTGAACTGCTTGTATATTATGACGAAACAGCTCAAAATGCACCTTATTTATCTAGGTAGGTACAACTCTACAACGCTTGTAAGCAAAATATAATGTACGCTCTACATCCACAAGCATCATACTAAAACTCAGTTTCAGAAACTGAAACTCAAATAAACAATTCTTACTAAAACTGAAACTAATACTGGAACTACAATGAAAGCTCCTACTGATACTGAAACTGAACCTGAAACTAAATTAGTTTCTGTGGTCACCCTTCTGTGGGGTTGCAAAGATTTCTGTTGCGCTGTGGACGCATCGTACATGGGTCCAGTGTGTTGCTTTGTACATATATTTGGTACTATTATTATTATTTGTATATTTGGTATTGAATCTTATTGTTTACGTATACGTAGCGTATCTTCCTTCCGTATTGTATAGTCTCGTACTGTATCGTATCGTATAGAACATTGTACCGCATGCTGTATTGTATTGTATTGTATTGTATTTTGTTGTTTTGTGTTGTATTGTTTTGTATTGTTATTTTATTTTTTTTTATTGTATTGTTTTGTTTTTTTTTGTTTTTTTTTGTTTTGTATTGTATTTTATTTTTTTGTTTTTTATTTTGTTGTATTGTATTGTATTGTATTTTGTTGTACAGTACAATACTGTAGTGCACCGTACTTACCCTGAATCGATTCGAGTTGCCCCGGCAGCCGAAAATCTCAGTGGGAGGCAGCGTCCCCTGCCGGCCTCGAAATACCTCAAACGAACAAACCACTTCACGCCGCATCGGCTCACTGTAACTTCACATTTCAAACGCAAGAAACGCCAACAATCGACGGAGGCGTAGGCGCCACGGCGTTCGTCTGGGACCACTTTCCCCTCTCGCACAGCGACCTGCGTCCTTGGCCATAAACAGTACGGGCCGTCCTCAGAGTTGCCACAATAGAAAGGAAAATTCGCGCGAAAAGGGCCGCGAAAGTCGGACCAATCGAAGCCATGGGTCTGACGGCACAGCTGAAGTTGCTCGCACTTATGGATATGGATACGCTTGGGAAAGGGACCTTTTGAATGGAGCGCTAGCCGCGAGAAGCTAAGTTGGGCACATCTCGGCTATTGTAACGACTCACGTCCTCCTGCACACAGTAACCTCAGCCGTCTAGCGTAACGGAAGTACCGTGTGAATCCCTTCGAATAATAATGACTATGCCTAATCTCATTCATGAAGGCCATGCAGCAGAAGGGTGGGAAGGGAGGGGGGTCAGGTAGCGACTATAATCTGATCCTAGGCAATAAGGCAGGGTGTCGGTACTCTGCTAGGCTCTGTGGCTCAGACCTAGGCTCAGGTCCTACTTAATAGTCACTCGCTTAAGCGCATGACGCATAGACACAGTCGCGGCAGTATTGACAAGGGCCTGGTCCACTCAACGCAGCCGCAGTCAACGCAGACAATCGTTTCCGCCCGTCCGCATTTAAGGAAGTTCAGTGCCGCGTGCGCGCGTACGAGTGAAGTGCGTAATTCCACACAAAGAGACACGATGGCGCCCCCTCGGCGGGAGGCCACCCAGGTGATATTCAGTCGGGCGTCCGTCGCGTTCCGTATTGGAAGTGGTTGGAACCGGTCACTTGCACAGTGGTTGCATTTGCATCGGAGAGCGAACTTCTTTCTTAACGCGGCAACGGACTAAGAGCATGTACGAGCGGCTCAGCGACGTATGCTGTATGTGTCAGTCGGAAGAAACTGGCAGGGTAAAACACAGACTAATCGCTCACTCAAGATGCAGCGAGTCCGTGCATGCGCGCCGCGCCCTTCAGTTTGATTATACTTGAGTAAATGGACGCGCACGCATGCGAATTCCAGTTTTTGAAGTCGTTTGCAAAGCGCCAATGAAGGGAGCGGCTGGGCACAGCAACAAAACCGATGTGATGCAATTGCGAGCCAAGTGAGTACTTTGTTTTAATCGCTGTGCCTGTATAATCTGTGAGCAACATCGCGAATCGCGTTGGTTCCTTGTAAGTGTTACTGTTGTCATGGTCGTGTCACGATCGGTGGTGGTAAGGGAGGGAAAGCGGGCTGCCTTGGCAGGCGAGGCTGGGAGCCACATACAGTATCGCTCCACTTACCCTACGAACCTATCTCTTTCGATACGTCTATCAGGTACGGTACGCACCATACACCGGTCTCACAACAACCACAAGTGACGATCACAGTGATTGTGGTCCAGGTTTGAAACTATCAGCTACAGTACTGATCTATGCACGGTCTTTGGCTCTCAAGAAGTCACCCTAACAGCAACACATTGGAATCATCGCGCTACAGTATCCCTAAAGTCGCGTCCTAGCGTCAATCGGTGTACGGGTACGCCCCTGAGGGGGTACCCACATTTGACCTTACAACGGTTGGCGTTGGTTGTCCCTGGCTTTGCGCTTGTACGCCAGCCACTGTCTTGATGTCAATGTAGAGCATCGGCCAGGAGACAGACTACCGTGAACAGGCCTTGAGATGGGAAAGGCGCCATGAAATTGGATTGCAGCAGATACTAATGATGACGGTGAAGTGATACGTGATGTGTAGTTAATGATGTGAAAGATAATTGACGTTAGATAGATCGCATGGATTAGATTGTATGCAAGGAGTGGCAAAACGTTTGTCTAGACGGTCGATCAAACCACAGAAGCCACGCCACCTAATTGACACTGCACCACAGAAATTAAACCGCAGAAATTTAGCATAGATTGCAGGATTCTGCTCCAGCTTCGACAGGTCTCTGCCTTTCGCCTTTCACAAACACCTCGGGCGCATTTTACCGATTCAAATTAGAATTATGCTCTGGGTCTCAGCCAAAGAAGATGAACATGTGGAAGACGGCGTCCCATCCCATCCAATTAGTAAGCAGAGGCAAGAAGGAGCTGTCCCCACGGCCGCGCCCATCGAGCCCGTACCATCAACGATACCATTACACCATCGCCAGAGCCTCCTCGTTTCCTCCAATCGATACATGTTTCCTTTACACATAGCAAAAAGGAAAAAGGAGAAGAAGGACCAGCACGACGGATAAGCTACCCTTCAGGATTGCAGAATGTTCCGGGTACATGCAGACGGCCGTGCTCATGAGGTTGGAGGCTCCGGCCCGCCATGGCTCCCATGACCGGCATCCCGATCTGAGTTGAGCACCATGTCAGCGGGCAGGCCTGTTGTAAGGATTCTGCCTTGTTGTGCTTGCTTGCGTTCATGGTTTCCACGTTTAGTGAATGAGCGTATGATCGTGTGCATGAACGTTTGTGCGCCCGAACGAATGCTGACCATTCATCGGGCTATGTTCCTATTGTCGCGTTCGTGAGCTTGGCTTGCATGCGCACTGACCACAATCTTTTCAACCACTCACCCGGATAGACGTACATGGCCACCGTGTCCACCGGCATCGGCGCGATGATCGTAGGGATTCTCGAGTGGAACTTGTCCTGAATGGGGTACGTTCCTCGTACGGTTCGACTTCGCACTGAATTTGCATGGAAACTCTGTCCTCACTGTAATCAGTTCCAAAAAGAAGCTGGAGCTGCCTACCATCCGTAAAAGGTGGACAGCCGATCAGAAGTAGCCTCATGCCAGCCGTCGCGATGGGTCAGATAGAAGGGCAGCCGAAGAAGAAGAAGCCAGTCATTGATAAGCTTCTATGCGGGGGAGCGGCCAGGGGGCACTGAATCGGCTATACTTGGTGAGAGAGGGAATGTTTTCGCAATCCAATCTGCCGACCAGAATGGAGCAACCCGAAGCCACACAACCTCCCCCCCCCCCCCGGCAAGCGCTCAAGTACCCTCCCATATCCGCATAATGTCTTCTTCTGGTATGCAAAACGCACCGAAATGACTCCGGGCAGCATGAGAGCCTTCGCAGAAGGAGATGGAGGCGGCCTGGTTTTGAATGGCTTGGTTGATGAGCCAGGCTGAGACGGTCTTTGGGGACAAAGTAGCTCGTCTCCTCCTCTTCCTCTTTGCATTGCGGTTTGCTGGCGGCCTGCGTTACGAAAGAATATTCATAAATTTTAAAAAATTATTTTTTTAAAACGCGCACCAATGCACGGCCTAGGAACACCAGGCCGAACTCAGAGGACAATGCTACCGAACATCATGTAGCAGGCGTTGACCGGGAAGACGTACTGGAAAAGTTCAGAGGTGGGAGGTGCGAATTCGAGCCAAAAGCTACAGTACCTCGTAGCCGTATCGTGGAGGAAGCTCGGCGCAACCCAGGGCGCCGGCCACGTTGCCTATCTCGACGCAGGTGACCAGAGGCCGATCAAGGCCCCTCTAGTCAACAGACTGAACCACTTGCCCGTGATGCTGAAATGAAGTTGTTGTGAGCATTATAGGTTAGGAAGTTATTTTTGCAGTGAGTGGAGAACTGTAGTCTGACGTTAAGGACCTAGGCCTAAGCCTAAGAATAAGCCTTCCTGAGTACAGTACCTATACTGTATCAGAATCTGCCAGAAGTGGCTATGAGCTGCCGATTCAAATGGGCAAAATAGTAGTCACGATTTAAGTGCAGTCAACATACAGTAGGCACATGACAGATTTTAATGTGACGTTTTGTGTGTGGAGTGTGGTGTTAAATTATGGGACCGATTATAGTCCAAATAAAAACCAGAAGTTCTACCGAGTTGTGCAGTGCGAATAAGATTAGAGGAAGGTCGGGACCAAGCCCTACTATACCTCATTGCCGGGGGGTAGCCGCACGACTGGGTGAAGCCCATGACTACCCAGATGACGACGTCAGAACAAGCTGTCATAGAAGTTGGAACCACTCGGTCAGCGTCCCGAATATCAGCATCTCAAGGTCAGTCAATGTAGTTACACCGCTGCACATCTGCAAGCATCCCAAGAGCCACTCACCCCAATGCCGCAACCCAGCATGCCGGAGGCAAGCACTTTCCGCTGCTGGAGACGGTCTCCAGAACCCAGCGAAGTAGAGACCGGAGCGTGAGCAGCTAAAAGCGCAGAACAATGATACCCTCATGAAGCGTATGGATTGATCAAATAGGGGACAAGCAAACCCCTCTGTGTCACTGTATTTGAGGACAATTGGAGGTGCTGCTCAGTTCACCCACACACACTC
>JASAMZ010014415.1:0-17837 GCA_030248115.1 Linhomoeus sp. GSCO2_2 | reverse complement strand
TACTCAATCTCAGACGACAGAGGGAGGGAGGGGGGGAGGAAGGAGGGGGTGTGGGAGGGAGGGAGGGACAGAGCGGGGACTTGAGGGCGGCGCAGACGAAGGCTTTAAACATGGCGTCGTTGGGACTCTTGAGTCGACTGTGGCTCGAATGGATGTTGTCCAGTGTCGTCAGCAGCTGCTGAAACGAGCCAGAACAGTGAGATTCTATCAGCGGCACATTGTGGCACTCCACCCACCTGTTTGGAGGTGAAGGCCCTGCTTCCCCTGCCCCTCCAGCCCCACTGGCGAGTCCCTCCAGGCGGAAGCTCTGACTGAGTTTCCTGGCCGGGGCCTCGCTGAACTCTTTCCCATGCTTCATGTCGTAGTAAGCCTTCAGAGCTCCCAGGCGTGTCTGTCACTGGCCCCTCCTCCTCCTCCACTGCTGGGCAGAGGCTGGGACACCACTGCAGCTGTGGATGCAGCCTCCGTCCCCTGTCCCTGCCCCATGGAGACCGCCTTGGGTGCCCTCGAGGGGAAACAGCCACCGATGAGGGGCAGTCCGCCGAAGCCGAAGGAGGCGCCGCTCAAGACACCCTGTAATGTTTAGTCGAACTGCTTGTGAAGGAAGAATGAAGGACTGAAGTAAGGAGAGTGTTGGCAGCCCACCTGCTGTGTGTATCGCGGACAGGAGCCCGTGCTGCAGAAGGTCCCTGAGGGCGGGACAAGACTCCCTCCTCACAGCCACCACCACCTCCTCCGGACAGCGCTCAGAAGACGTCACCTTGCAGACAGACACACGCGAGTCAGAAAATTGATGTTCTTTTGTGCGTCTCAAACTGCTCACATCATCATCGTCGTCGTTGTCCCTGCCCTGTCCGTCGTCTCCATACACTGATGCAAGCAGACTGGGTCTGCGCGGCTTTCGACTTCCCCCTATCTCCCCTCCTTCGCCTTATCCCCTTCCCCCTCCTCCAGTTGCTGTTCATCCCTCACTCTCTCCATCAAGGTGACTACTGACGGTCCACCGAGAGCTCCAGAGCGGCCCTCAGGTCACTACACACAGAGAGACATAGACAGAGGTGAGAGAAATTAAACCTATCTGTCTCAAACAAGACTCAGAGGCTAACCCCCAGTGGTTGGCCTTGTCCGTGTGCTTCAGTTCTTCTCGTTCTTGTGGAAGCTGGCAAGTCGTCTTCTAGACTCTGACAGCCCAGGTAGCTGAGGAGATAGGCCGCTGCCAAGGAGTCCACCGACCTCTTGCGCTGCGCCAAGGAAGAGTCCTGTGCCACACCAGCTTGAAGGACTTGGCGACAGAGGCCTGTGAAACAACACGCAAAAAACTGGTGTTTACACCACAGAATTACTAAGACAACCACAAAATGACCACCACCTTATTCTTCCTTCTCTTCTTGCCACTGTCGTCTCCAGCGTGGTGACTGCTGTGGTGTATGGGGGATACGTTGCCCGCTCTGAGGTCCCTCCATCTGGAGGAACTAGACGAAGCGTTCCAGGTCGGTGATCTGCGTTCTTTAGCTGGCTCCACCAGCTTCTCCTTCACCTTCATGGGGTTCACCAGCTGCAACAGAGGAAGGAGAGTAGAGTGAACTTCTCTGTCAGCATAGTGAGATGGAACAGGCATTACCCACTCTCTGTAGTGCCAAGTCGACGTGTCGACTGAGGGTCGTCTTGCGACATGGTGTCCATGCCGTCCAGATCTAAATCCATGCGCTCCTTCAACTGGTCGATGATCACTCGTTGCTTCTCCAACAGCTGCGAGGAGGATAGGCTGCCTTCGCCCGTCTGCAACACACACGACAGATGGTAAATATTATGTGGATTGGATATCACAATAGGAAGAGGGATGTCACATTCACCCTCGTAGGCGTACTTCTCCAGGTCCTCCAGCTGGTCCTTCAGCTGGCCTATCAGCTGCAGCTGTCTGGCCCTCTGCCTCTCCAGTTGCTCCTCACTCCCCACTCCACCACCTCCCCCACCCCCCACCACCCCCTCCTCCCCTTCTGGCGGTGTGCGTATCTGCTGACTGCTCCTCTTGACCTCCTCCACGTCCAGGCAGCCCTTGAAGGCGAAGTCCTCCAGGTCCTTCAGCAGACGCTGCAAAGTGTGGACAGATCGTAGCTCATTAGTTAGCAAGTCGGTTCCACATAGAATAAACGAGTAAAAGGTGGAAATGTTTCTGTTGGTTGTCACGCAAATATCGGCTGCACAGACGTTCTACCCAGAGAATTTTAACGATTGGAGGTCACTGCCTAGAGTAGAGACAAACCTCCTTGTCATCTGGAGAGGCCTTGACGATCTGCTGCAGTCTGAACTGCACTTGGGCGAAGTGTGTGGTCAGCGTCAGCAGGGATCCGTTCAGCTGCTCCTGCTCCAACTCCAGCTCCTCCAGACGACGAGCTTCCTCCGACGAAGAACGCTCGCTGAGAAGCAGACAAGAACCTTTCTAGATTTCGTGACAAGTCGCGCCACTGTCGACTAAGCTTTCACCCCAAGTCAGGCGCGGGGAAGAGAGCCATTTGACCGCCCTGTGGTGCGGAAGAGGGCGTCTGTCAGAGTGGTGCCCACTGCAGCGGCGGCGGGAGCAGTGGCAGAGCCAGACTCGTCGTCTGACGATTGTGTTTCACATGATCCTTCTTCTTCGTCAGGACAGGGACCCGAGTCCAATGGGGGCTGACCCTCTGGAGTCTGGCCCCCATCCAGCATCACCTCCTGCATCATCTCTCCAGATGGGTGGCACCTATTCGTCGCAATCTCAGAGATGGGAGGAGAACTTGCTTCCTTCTCAAGCCAGGCGCCTATCAAGACACGTTGGAGAAATCCTGCCGATCATGTGTGCGCAGAGGTTGCAATTCCGAAAAGACGCACCACGCGTTACAACCGGCCTCGTGCCATCGACTACACGGTCAACTCGGTTTTGCTGAATGTTACCCGGCACACGCATCAATACAGAGAATCGTTTCAAATGGCTAAGGATCGATACAGAGAACACCAATATCAACGAAGCATCAGCGAATAGAGTACACGTTCATGCAATCACTGAACACGACGCAGCAGATGATCACTGTATGTAGGCAGTGTCAGAGTGTCAGAGTCCCAGTTCCAGTCTCCATCGTCTGATTGCCGGTTCGCACATTCTTCCACAGCCATTGGAGCAGCACTTGTGGCCCCTCTCGCAGTCGAAGTCGTCGTCGCAGCGCTCCACGCAGGCGCCTTTCAATTCCGCCGGCCTCACCGGGCAGTACCCCCGCTTCTCTGCAATGACATACTTGGTGTACTGTACTGGTGTGCCGCAATTACAAGGACATATCGAATACATCAAGCTGCCAAGCACTCACCACCATCCCTCTCGCACCAGCCGTCGATGCAGACGTCACCTGGTCTACAGTAGTAGTCGTCACATGGATCGCCTGAAAAGAATTAGAGTGCTTTCGTTGTGCTGTGGTGAGAGTAGCAGCTATGGCGCATTGTGGTCCAAATGTACCTATGTACATTGTGTAGATAGAAAGAAAGGAAGGGCCTTCGCAATTTACCGTCAAACTCCGTGGGTAGTCGGACGCAGCCCTTGTCCGATTTGCACACGTAACCGGGTAGGCACTCCAGCAGCTCACACATGTCTGAAACTGTTAATGCTGTTCAGTGCACATTCCACATTGTTATTACGTAGAGTGAGCATCAAAACAAGAATAAGCTCGCCTTCAGCGAAGTCGTCAGGCCTTTCCTCCACTGGATCTACTTCCTCCTGCTTCAGAAGGCGTCTTCCCTGCGCCTGCTGCTGTTGCTGATGGAACACCACCACTGCCAACAGTACTACCACTGACCTCTGACACAGAAGAACTGGCAGAGATGACATCTTGTCGACTACGCTCACTCGCACTTTACAGGACTAGCAGAATCAGCAATGTGCGCCTAAGAACAATTGTGTTGAGGTCTCTGTGAAGAAGCAGCAATGCGTTTGCAGTCGTCGGTGCAAGGTTGTGTATGTGTACGCGTGTGTAGTGAGATCGACATCGGGGAGGGACGGAAGGAAGGGGCGATGCGTGTCTTTTGACATGGCAGAAAAGGGACCGCCCACGCCAACAGAATGGAGCACTGCGCGCCGCCTTTGCTGCCTGTGACGCCGACAACAAAACAGGTGATGAATGAATGGACAATTGAATGAGGGAAGAAGAGAGAGATTCCCGACAAATGACGTACCGATGTGCATACGCAATGTAACCATCAAATCTGCGATTTGCTGCGCTTCAGCTGTCTGCCAGCGTTACTCGCCTTTCACCGCAATTTTGCGGTACATTCTGGCGTCCTTTGGCAATGTAGACGCACAAATAGTCGCGCTAAGCGGTATAGTGTGGCGCATAGTGGCGGCAAGAAAAGGCAAGAAAGAGACAGCAAGCGGCTAGTAATCGAGTAGCCACTGGCACTTACAAAATGCTTATAGTACGCTTATTCGCAAGCGAGTCATCGTCTCAGTTGTTGGCCGGAGAAGGGAGGGTCGCCTTTCTGGCGGCGTTGCGACTGTTCAGTCCATCTCTGAGTGCCTTCTCGGCCTTGAGAACGCGCACGATGGTTGAGATGCGCTTGCTCTGCTTGCTGCTGCTCGTCAACTGCGCGTAGAAGGGGTAGCGGTTGGAGTGGATCAGGTCCCCTTTTGGACAACGGTAGCGACCCTCCTCCAGCTGACGCTGAGCGGCTCCCGCCCCTCCCTCTACTACCTCCACTGACTTCTCGCTGCGCGGCTGCCTGCACAGCTGCTCCTTTGGGACGCTCTCAGTGGGCTGGCCGTCCAGATTGAACGTCACTCGTGGAATGACGCTTTTCAGAGGCTGCGTCCCTGCAGTGGCACGAAGCTTTGAGCTGAGACATTGCAACAAACAAGACAATAACAACAAGTTACCAATGAGTATTGGGAAGACGATGTCAGTGGGGGCGCAGCCGTTGATAGTCATGCGGCAGACGAGCTGGTAGCGGACGCGGATAAGGCGGCCGTTAGACTTCTTAGGGTGCGAAGAGAACGATGACGACCTCAGACGGTCCAAAACCGACAGCGTGTCGCGCCGCGTCTTGCCGTCGTGCTGCTGCACGCTGCCTTCATAAATATTGGAACAGTTATAGGTTGCCATTTTCGAAAGTGCGAATAGAAAAGTGTTCTCGTAACCCCTGCTCTGATTGGCCAGCGGGGAGGAGGGGGTGAGGGCGGGCAGGGGAAAGTTGCGATCGATCTTGACAGCTGCGCCGCCGTCCACGTAGAGGGCGCATGTCTCCTCTGAGACGTCGAAGCAGCGCTCGGCCACCGCCTGCGAAGACGACGACGACTCCGAGGCGCCTCCACCTCCTCTCTTGCGGTGGTACTCGAGCACCATTCTCAGCACGGCCATCACCTTCTCCACGCGGCGAGTCGACATGTTGGCCAGCAGACCTACAGTGGCGTGAACATAGCAAACGATATAGCGCAACATAACCTATATAGTGTAGGCACTGACAACTGGTGCATCCGGTGCACCGGTGAATACGGATGTGTAACCTTTGATGGGCAGGTTCTCCCCAGGGACGAAGCAGCTCCTGTTGATGGCCAGCGAGAGTCTGACCTCTCCCCCAGTGCACTTGAAGAAGCCGAACTTTTTGCTGGCTGACTTGGCGTTGCTCTGCTGAAGGCTGACCGGCGTCTGGTTCAAGTCCACCACTTCAACCACCACGAATCCGCGCCTGGCGCGCAGCTGGCTGCTTGCCTGGCCTGATATGTGAGGACACTGTGGGGGTACTGTGATCACTTGATGTACCGCAAGTCAAAATTACCAGGCAAGGCGTATTCCATCTGGACGCGCATGGTGTATCTGGTGTATCCCAGTTGGGACTCCACTGATGTTGGAAGGTCCTTGTCAAGTGGCTTGGAGAAAGAGAATTGGTGTGAGCCTGCGAGATTGGATTGGAGTACTGCACGTCTGAGGTTACGTTTTGTGCTGCCAGGGCGTGAAGCCTTACAGCCTACCAGCGCCCAGATGACGCCCCTTGTTGCTGGCCGCTCCTCCACCACCAATGATGTGCCACTGGTGCTGCAGATGGACAGACTCCTCGTCTGGAACTCCTCCCGCCTCCTTTGTGAACACCGTGCTTTTGCCTATATGCAGTTGGGTTGGCAGGCACACACAAAGTAAGTTATGAATGTTCCACAACCGAGTATAGATGCTGATAGGGCGCTGACGTGGACGGGCGCATTGAGAATTAGTGTGACCAAGCCATCCACATTCTGGCCGGCCATGTAGACGCAGTTAGTGTTGGAGAACTCCACGCGCAGACTCTCCACAGTGCGCTGCTGCTGGCCCTGGGCCACTGTCAGAGAGCTTTTGCGCCAGCCCAACTCTCCCTCTTCCCAGCTCTCAGAGAGAGGACCGTTCAGTGCCATCATAACACTTCAGTTGGACAAGTTCAACGGTCAGACGGACAACTATGAAGAACCGTAGTCCAATGGTAGAGCCAATGGAACTGATGGATTGTTGATCACAACTACACTCAGTCTTAGAAGCTTCCAGGTTCAGGTGGTATAGGCAGGCGGGTGGTAAACACCATTGGCGGCGCTCTTGCAGCTACAGGCACACAACTGCTTCCTTAGTTCGGCCACCCCAAAGGCGCGCGTCAAAAATAATCGCTCCGTAGCTAAGGAAAAGCGACCGGAAAGTGTATGGAACGGTGCGCATTGAAAGTACACAGAGGCCGCCGATTCATTGCACCATTGGTGGCTGACAAGCACAAATAGCGGCTATTAAGCCAGGCCTAATGATGGGTGGAAACGGCCGCAAATGTCATTTCCCAAGGAACAATTTATCGGCGGAACGATTTGACCTCGAACTCTGTTGCCAAAGCAAGAATCACCGCAACGCAGCGCGTCTCAGCAAAGAACATAACAACAGAAACATCAGTGACCGCATAGATTGACAGGTACATTTGAGATGAGAGTGGAGTCAGTCAGTCAGGGGGGCTGCTGCATGATTTCCTCTGAGATAACTCTTACAGCCGCGAAAACTTCTTCCACCGCGGGTGCAATCTCTGCCTCGTCCGCCAAGAAGCCCATCTGAAAGAGAGCCTCATCAACCCAGGAAAATGAAGCTACAGTACACCAAACAACAAGGGGTACAGTTATGGCGAAGTCTCCTAGGAAGTGAGGTGTCCTCTGCTCAGCCTCGGGGTCGTTGGGCCCCAGCTCCATGGTGTAGGCGAAAGGCACGCCCATCTTCACCGCCCAGTTGGGAGAGTCGCCAGAAATGGGATCTGCAGACAACACAGCAGAGTACTACACACACGAAGCACAGTGAATATGTGATGTGAGGACTCACAGAGCAGCTCCTCCACCAAGCCAACTCTGTACTTGTGGCCGCGCACAGCCTCGATGCCCTCCGAAGCGGTCTCGCCGACTCGACGCTGCAAAATAGGGTGCAGTCGAGAACACTTACTGGTGATTGAGTGTAGAGATATCGTCTTCAACTAACCATCTCATCCAGATTGTCGGGAGGAGGCTCGCCGGGTTCTGTAGTGCCAAACATCAGCGTCTCCCCAAACGTGTGCAACGTTATGAAGGCCTAGAAGAGTGTAAAAGCGAAGAGCTTTGCGAAGTTTGCGTCAACCCTAAAAGCTTGTCCAACCCTCAAGTTAGGAATTCTCTGGGCGTAGTCGCGGATGGCAGCCGATTCAGGCTCGCTGAAGGGAGTGCGGCCTCTGTAGCTCTCTTCGCAAGGGTCGGGGCTGGAGCCGTTGTCGTTCGTGAAGTCGTAGTCGAAGTTGCGATTCAAATCCACTCCTCGGCAGCAGCGCAAGCCGCTACCGGAAATCGTGTGCGTCGTCGTCGTCGTCGTCGTCGTCGTCGTCGTCGTCGTCGTCGTCGTCGTCGTCGTCGTCGTCGTCGTCGTCGTCGTCGTCGTCGTCGTCGTCGTCGTCGTCGTCGTCGTCGTCGTCGTCGTCGTCGTCGTCGTCGTCGTCGTCGTCGTCGTCGTCGTCGTCGTCGTCGTCGTCGTCGTCCGTCGTCGTCGTCGTCGTCGTCGTCGTCTGTTGTCGTCGTCGTCGTCGTCGTCGTTGTTGTTGTTGTTGTTGTTGTCGTTGTTGTTGTTGTTGTTGTTGTTGTTGTTGTCGTCGTTGTTGTTGTTGTCGTCGTTGTTGTTGTCGCCACTGCTGTCGTCGTCGTTGTTGTTGTTGTTGTTGTCGTTGTTGTTGTTGTTGTTGTTGTTGTTGTCGTCGTCGTCGTCGTCGTCGTCGTCGTCGTCGTCGTCGTCGTCGTCGTTGTTGTTGTTGTTGTTGTTGTTGTTGTTGTTGTTGTTGTCGTTGTTGTTGTTGTTGTTGTTGTCCTGTTGTTGTTGTTGTTGTTGTTGTTGTTGTGGTGTTGTTGTTGTTGTTGTTGTTGTTGTTGTTGTTGTTGTTGTTGTTGTTGTTGTTGGGGGGGGGGGGGGTTGTTGTTGTTGTTGTTGTTGTTGTTGTTGTTGTTGTTGTTGTTGTTGTTGTTGTTGTTGTGGGGGGGGGGGGGGGGGGGGGGGCGCGCTGTTGTTGTTGTTGTTGTTGTTGTTGTTGTTGTTGTTGTTGTTGTTGTTGTTGCTGTTGTCGTTGTTGTTGTTGTTGTTGTTGTTGTTGTTGTTGTTGTTGTCGTTGTTGTTGTTGTCGTTGTTGTTGTTGTTGTTGTTGTTGTTGTTGTTGTTGTTGTTGTTGTTGTCGTCGTCGTCGTCGTCGTTGTTGTTGTTGTTGTTGTTGTCGTCGTCGTCGTCGTCGTCGTCGTCGTCGTCGTCGTCGTCGCCGTCGTCGTCGTCGTCGTCGTCGTCGTCGTCGTCGTCGTCGTCGTCGTCGTCTCTTATCTAGGCACATACGCACCTGTGTACTGTTCCACAGGGCTGCATCCATTCGAGAAGCGGTTCTTCCGCCAAAATCTATGCTCGAAGTCGGCTTCGACGCGAGAGTATTCGTAGCCGTCGGGGTTTCCCACGGGAACGAGGTAGAAGTCGACGCCGTCCACCATCTGCCTCACTGTCTCGTTGGTCTCGTACTCGGTTACCAGCTGAGAATACGGTCTTAGATGGCGTAACGTACAGTATCACGAACTACCTGCCAGCTCAGCAACGAAGTGCCAGCGCGACGTCATCAGTAGATAACTGGCAATTTAGGCACCGAATTCACATGGCCGCACAAATACATATGTTTTATAATTCGTACAAAACTACTAACGAATTACATGTGAGTAGAATCTTCTACCTGTCACCTTGTCGATGAGGGCGATGTGTACGGCGCAGGACAGCCACTCTCTGGCGTGCACGCAGCTGTCCATCCAGAAGGCGGGCTTCCCTGTAAGACCCCCGCTGGGAGCCTGAGGTCTGCCCAATGCCAGAGCGACCATAGGACGGCCCTCGCGACTGCTGCCGTACTGCACGGTGCGAGCCCTGTCCGGGTAGCGGGAGGAGAGCACACCCAAGTGGGACAGCATCTGCGATGGGGGACTTGCCAGATATGTGCCAATCGCCATGTACCCTGGAAGGTCTGTCTAGTCGCTTACGTCTGCGTACGAGTGGTACTCGTCGAAGGTGTAGTCGGCTGATTGACTCCGTCTCCGGCGGTGTACTCTTTGTTGTTGTTCCTTCTTGACGATTGACTCGATGTCATCTGTAATCCTTGTGGCTTGGATTCCCTCGCTGGAGGTGAGATTGCGAAGGAGGCCTAAGCATTGGGAGGACACGGCAACGACGGCGTCTCTACTAGTCGGCCCCGGCTCTTTCCATGTGTCCACCTATCGGTTCGAAGTCATTCCAAATTATGTCGCGTATGAAGGAATAAGTTACAACATGCACTAACGCAGTCCAGTCGACTCCTTCTCGTAAAGTGGCTAAGGGCGTCAGCTTGTTGGTGGCTCTCCGCCTTCAGGCGGTAGAGAGAGTGGTAGCCGGTGGCCGAATCGAAACAAGCGACCAAGAGTAGAAGAAGAGTGGCCGAGTCCGTCACAGGAGTCCACATGCCAACTGCCTTCCTTCCTCGTAGGTACAGATTTCTTCGAGGCCTGTGCGCTGTACCTACTATCGACACGTCTCGTTACTACGAACTCAGTGGTTGGTTGGTTCGTATTATGATCAGGAATTGGCTGTCGCAGAGAGGAAGAGCGCTGCGGAACAGCGTTTGGAACACAAACTAGCCCTCGCCTCATTGAGCGCCTACTGCTTCTGCTGTTGTTGAACCAGTCGAAGTGTTTGTTGGCTAAGTGCTTGCCATAAGTGCTTCACAAACTTGCTGAGCATTGACAGCGCCTTATGCCGCCTTCTTTCCCGTGGAACTATGCACAGTGTACCTACATACATACATATTTTCACGAACGGGTCACGTGGATTTTTGCTAGGTCACGCTATGGTGAGGCAGTGACGTGGAACAAAATCCCTCCAATTTCGACTTCGGCCCGACACTTGAGCTATGTATGTACCGAATCGGCCCTGACAGCGACAACATGCTGATGCAGCCCGTTATTGATCGCTTTCTCAAGCTCTGATTGCACACCAAGAGGCAAATCAATATACATAATCGGAAAACCGATTATCACTGAGGGTCGGCTCGCGTCCGCTTCAACAGTCCCAGACGTCTCAGGGGTTGTGCTATTCGTCGTAGAAGACCAGACGCCTCCAATGTAAGCAGTACAGTAGAGAACACCCAGCCTGCCGCCAGCAAACCGCCCACACCGCTCACCTAAGAATCGAGTAGTGGTCTGGTAACAAGACCATCTATCTACAGGGTGGCCCAAAAAAAGTGAGACCCCTAACTTCGCGACCGCCGTTCTCGAGCGTGACTACGCATATCAAGCCCCAAGTTGGATAGGACATACTACAGGGTGTTTTTTCGCCGCGCCTCAGCGCGGCGAGGTGTATATATGTGACGTCCAGAATCCGCATTCGTCCAGAATCGGCATATGCCGATTCTGGACGGCGACCCGTCCACATTCCGCATAATGCGGATTCTGGACGCGGCGCCGTCCAGAATCCGCCTTAGAGATTGGAGAAGCATGCACCTGACTCGATATGCGTAACTTGGACGGTCAGAATCCGCATTTCTCGACCGAATTACAATGTTACTTTCATTGAAAGCATGATTTTCCTTTGAAATTAGGCTATGCTTAGGCTCGCCCTGCGCCCACAGTGCACAAGAGTCAGTCGGCGTCGCAGTCTGGCGGGTCGAAGCTTAGGCTTAACGCGACCGGTGACCGACTTCAGGGCGCGCGGAGCGCGCCCTGAAGTTGGTGGTCGCGCTAAGCCTCAGCTGAGACCCGCCAGGCGCGACGCCGGCCGAGTTTTAGTGCAAACAGTGGGTGGGGTAAACACTCCTCCATCCACTTCACCTCCTGCTTAGGCCTGTTGTGCACCTCCGGCATGCGAAGCCAAAGGAATGCTGATTCTGGACGTCCAGATCACGCATAATGTGTGGGGGCATGGCTCTTCTTTCCAATGCCGATTCTGGACGCCGCGCCGTCCAGAATCGGCATTATGCGGAATCTGGACGAAAACGCGTCCAGAATCCGCATTATGCGGCTTCTGGACGAATGCGGAAAGTGGACGTAACATATATACGGATGACAATGTCTGTGTGTGTGTCTGTGTGTCTGTGTGTCCGTCGCACAAAAGTAAGATATGTGGCACATGTGGTCAAGTAGAGTCGAGGTCGCTGAGTACGGATCCGATGTCCGTTTCTGTTGCTAATTTCGCATTTTCGAGTTATTTACAATTAAAATATGACAAGTGATACGTGACACTCCTTGAGTGTCAGCTAAGGCACTCCGCGTGATTGTTTTAGCAGACGGGGGCACAGAAACTCCAACAAGGGTTGCATTCTCGTTAAATTTGTTTGTTCCTAATTTTTTCAGTGTAGAACTACGGTCTATTGCCCGGGGTGGGCCTAAGCAGATGCCATACACTTAGAAGCCGATGTGGCGCAAGTGACGCGTTCGAGCAGGCTGTATTGACGACGATGAGCGCAGGCTGTGCTGACCGCTGACAGTCTATAGCCACTCACAATGTAGAATGCCAGCGGCTCCCCAATTGTACAGGCGCGCCTTATCTACGCTGCACAGCGGGGGCTCCCCCGCTGGGGTGGACGGCGTCGGTGCTACAGTACGATGCTCCTATAACTCGGTTCGATTGCGCGTGCGTAGACGCCTTTCTCAGCACCGCGTACTGTAGGCACAACAAAATCAATGGCGGACGGTATTTTCGGAATTCCGCGAAATTTTACAGAGCGTGAGTATTCGGCCAAAATCAGGCTAAATGCACCGCAAATCGCCAAACAAACGACGGATTCGCGTTCTGCGGCGTCAGAACGCCAAGAAACAACTGGCAACTCAATTTTGAAATTTCGACCCGGCACCCAATTTTTGGCCGGCCGGGTGCCGAAAGCAGGGTAAAGGCATGCCAAATCCCAAAACAAACACCGGATTCGTGTTCAGCGTCGTCGGAAACCCCCGAAACAGGTGAAAACTCAATTTCGAAAATTTGACCCCGGGATTCAAAAATTCGGCGCGGCCGGGGTGTGGTACCTCGAAGTGGTCAAGACAGTTCATCTAGACCAATTTTTGACGCTGAACACGTTGCAATGGTCAATTTACCGCTAAAGGCACGCTTTCCAACCCAAAAACCCACTCAAAGTCGAAATTCCGAATTTTCCGCTCGGGACCCGGCACTTTTGCCACCTCGTATCTCCCGAACGACAAAAGCGATCTCGGCGGTTTTGGTCTCTATCGAAAGGCCATAGAATTGTCTAGGCCGGATCGAAGAGTTTGCGAGAATCCACCGTCGCAAACCCGAGTTACGATTTTTTAAAGGTCGGAAAAAAAATTTTAATTTTGAATTTTCTACCGTACTCCCGCGTCGGACCACCTAGGGAGCCCGTTCCAACGATGCCGCCTAGAGGACCCAAAGGGCTACAACATATCCAAAAATCACCAAATTCGGCCTACTTTTGCGAAAGTTCTGGGGTGATGTTTTTTTTTTACTTAGTAAAAATTCGAATTTTTGAATTTTCGCAAAATTCTTCCACCGCCGAAATTTTTTCACCCCCCGAGCACGCTGCGCGTCGTCATAAGCTATCTTTTAAAAAAAAATTTGGCTCCCTAGGTGCTTCGTAGCGAGCGCTAGCCCCGAACATGCTAACTGTAGGCTTTACCGCTCCTATAGCACTCCTTCGCTTTTCAAGCGGCGGAGTGCCAACAAGCTGTTTTAAAAAAGTTGAGTTGTTTTATTAATACAGAGTGGTTTGTGAGTGTTTTAAAGTGGAAGAGTAAAAGAGTGGATACTTTTGTAAAGTATTTCGAAGCCTTTCCGATATGACGCGCGCCCGCCCGGAGTCCACTATTCATGCGCTACTTCTGACACGCTCCTTTCTGAGAGGTTCTTGCAGGGCAACATTGGGATCGCCCGGGATAATTTTTTGAGCAAGACACACGCATTTCTGAGCAGTTGTTGCAGGGCAACATTGGGATCGCCCGGGATTAATTATTTTTGCAGACAAAGTTGTTCGTAAGACAAGGGCTTAAAAAAACAAAAGTATTTGTTTAGGAATGACCGTTCAACAACTGCCTCAACGTAAGCTTTCAAACGGTCGAACGAATGCCGCTCTACAACGTAAGACGAGCGAGTTAGGGCCGATTTGCTGTTTGAACCTTTGGGTTACTGTAGTTCGCGATGTTCAAACTTTTGAGTTTCGACCAATAGAAGAACAAATGATCAGTGAGTCAAGAGCTATCCAGCAACTCAAGATCGTCTCTCTACGACGCACGCTGAGCGAGTTAGAGCGATTCCTATGCTAAAAACGCAAGAATGTCGCTTTTCGTGTTGCGTGTTTGCGTAATTAACAAAAGTGTTAATGCCGAACGAAAGAGCACGTCGAGACCTTTTAGTTGACCTATAGCACGCCGCTCTACGACGTAAGACGAGCGTGTCAGACCCGTTTTGCGTTTTGGACTTTTGGGTTACTGTAGCGCGCGCAATTCAAACTTTTGAATTTCGACTTCTCTTAACGGAATTATCAGTGTGCCGAAACCTATTCAACGAACTCAAGATCGTCTCTCTATGACGGAAGACGAGCGAGTTAGATAAGTTTTGCGTTTTAAACCTTTGGGTTACTGTAGCTCCCGAAATTCAAACTTTTGAGTTTCGACCAATAGAAGAACAAATGACCAGTGAATCGAGAGCTATCCAACCAACCCAAGATCGTCACCGTACAACGCACGCTGAGCGAGTTAGAGCGATTTCTGCGTTAAAAACGCGAGAATGTCGCTTTTCGTGTTGCGTGTTTGCGTAATTAAAAAAATTTGTAATGCCAAACGAAAGAGCACGTCGAGACCTTTTAGTTGAGCTATAGCACGCCGCTCTACGACGTAAGACGAGCGAGTTAGAGCCGTTTTCCTTTTAGACCTTCGGGTTACTGTAACGCGCGCAATTCAAACTTTTGAATTTCGAAGTCTCTTAGCAACATTACCAGTGAGTCGAGACCTTTCCGTAGAGCCCAAGATCTCCTTCCTACGACTTACCAACGCCGAGATATGAGAGCGTGACGGACGCACGGACGGACGGACGCACGCACGATAAGCTCTCGTAGGGGTTCGCCCGGCTGAGGCCGGGCGAAAAAATGCCAAAAATCGACTTTTTTGCCTGATGCGCTAGCGGCAAAATTTCTTCAGGAATGGAAAGAGCATAGACCGCGGATAATTTGTAACACAAAAGAAATTTTTTGCAAATGTGGAATTTAGTAGAAATACGCGATTATTTGTCGAAATTTCGTAAATTGACAAAAATAGAACGTCATTTATTGACGAATGTGAATGCAGAAATGGTAAGGCCGTATGTCAATAAGAATTTGTGACATAGTTTTGCAGTTTTAATAAATTGCAATTTTGAGATATTTTCGATTAAAATACGAATATGTCGAAAATCGACTTTTTCGTCTGATGAGCTAGAGGCGAAATTTCTTCAGAAATGGCAAGGACATAGCCCACGGATAACTTGTAACACAAAATAAAATTTTTGCAAATGCAGAATTCGGTAAAATACGCGATTATATGTCAAAATTTCATAAGTCGACAAAAATAGAACGTCGTTTTTTGACGAATTTGAACGCAGACATGGTAAGACCGTATGTCAATAAGAATTTGTGGCATAGTTTTACTGTTTTAATAAATTCCAATTTCGAGATATTCAGAATTAAAATTTATAAAAATGTCAAAATCGACATTTTCGTCTGATAGCCAGAACAGCTGTTTATCGATGAATGTGCACTCGGAAACAGAAATGCGTACGCCGAACACAGGAATTCGCTCGCACCAAACTTTTGGCAAGTTTTTTTGTTGGATGTGACGTTTTCACACAGGCAGGAAACATCAGATAAACGGCGTCGTATCATGCCGATAACATATAGCGAACGCGGCGATATCACTGAGCTTCAGATCAGCTGTACAGACAACCGTATCGTGGGGATAGCTGCACTTGGCATTAAGGTACACATTCTCAAGACACTTTCTCCAGATGCGGCTAACGATGTGTACAAAGTTCACGGCACTGTTCACCAAGATTTGGCAGACGCAAAGTGCAGGTTGAACTTTTTACACACACAGCTTGTTGATAAGGTACCAAAATTTCAGCCCATTTCGTACACCAAAGAGAAGATGGCGTCGTTTTGCGCAGGGTCATGTCGAAAACCGCGTGCAGCGGCTTCTCACTGCAGTAGATCGTGCTGGAGCTGCTCCTCGGCCTTCTTCAGCTCCAGCACGATCTCCTGCAGTGAAAAGCCGCTGCACGCGGTTTCGACATGACCCTGCGCAAAACGACGCCATCTTCTCTTTGGTGTACGAAATGGGCTGAAATTTTGGTACCTTATCAAAACACCCTGTAGTATGTCCTATCCAACTTGGGGCTTGATATTGATATGCGCAGTCACGCTCGATAACGGCGGTCGCGAAGTTAGGGGTCTCACTTTTTTTGGGCCACCCTGTATATAGTAGGCAGAGAGAGGCTGACCTGTGCCAGAGACAGTGCAGTGGCTCTGGAACCGCCGCCGCCACCTTCTTCGGAACACACGTCGTCGAGTGAGTAGAGGGCGCGATACTTCTCCTCTACAGAGCGCAAGAAGCGCTACAATGCAAAGTGAGGGAGAAGGTGCAAGACTTCAAGAACCACTGTTTACGTTCTTACCTGGCTTTGTATTAGAGCGTGACTCAGCGCTGGTACGATTGGGTCGTCTCCGTCGAAAGAGGAAGCCCTTCCACCTTCTCGGCAGGTCCGGCAGACGCCGCACGCTCAACTGACAGTTGCCTGAAACCACTCTGTCACTTCCTTTGTGCATGTACGGAGTAACTCGTCGTCATTGATAGGCGCTAGTCAACTCACCCATGCGGGCCACATTCCTGGCGTAGAACTCCAGTTCGCTGATGACGTGGCCGCCTGAGAGCAGCCTGGACAGGATCTCCTCCTGCGTGGTGATGAGCAGGGGATTGTGACGCATTGCGTTTCTCAGCAGGACAAAGGCGCTGCTGTTGGAGGCGTGCAGCAACTGCTCGAAGAACCAAGTGCCCTCAGTGACGCCCATCAGACGAAGAGAGCCCGACCCCAGGTGAGCGGCCAGACCCTCCACTGTAGTGAATGAGGGCGCCTCTGAAAGAAACCAGCGTTCAGCGGAGCAGGGTTCACTGGAGTTCAGTGGAGCAATTCAGTGAAGCAGTTCACTGGAGCAGTGTTCAGCGATGCAGTGAACACTGTGGAAACTGACCTGAAGGCGGCACTAGCAGAGTGGCCACTATACCGCTCTGGAAGAGGCCCATGCAGAGGGCCATCAGAAGGCCGAAGACAGCCACTGCGGTCCCGTCTATGGGAGAGACTCTTTTGAGAACCGTCAGTCTGTTGCTGGAGAGTACCTGGCCTACCCGTCTCAGAGCACCTGACCTGAACAAAGTACATATGTACATTTCATGTAAAATGCCTAAAGGCAGAAAGGGGAATATGTTCCAAGTATGAAGCATGTAAAAGTAAGAGTATTAAACGATATTCCTATGGTGTAGCAAATGCGGCGCTTTGCGCCGCCCACCAATTTGTTAAAGAAAGAATAGTACCAGTATTGATTGAAAGAAAGCATTTTCGACTAAAATCATCCACACAAACTGCGCAAAGGTCACAACGACACGCTAGGATGTGCCGAATATGTTACCGCGTGTCGTTGTGACCTTTGCGCAGTTTGTGTGGATGATTTTAGTCGAAAATGCTTTCTTTCAATCAATACTGGTACTATTCTTTCTTTAACAAATTGGTGGGCGGCGCAAAGCGCCGCATTTGCTACACCATAGGAATATCGTTTAATACTCTTACTTTTACATGCTTCATACTTGGAACATATTCCCCTTTCTGCCTTTAGGCATTTTACATGAAATACTCTTACTTTTTGATTGGCGGAGCCAATCAACCCACGTTACCGATGTAGGCCACCTTGAGACACGACTGTAAAGGCTCTCGTACGAGTTTGACATATTTTGGTAACGTACGGGACGAGCAGGGCAATTTGGTAACACGCATGCAGGGCCTCCTGAACGAGCGGGGGGCACTTTGAGGCTCGCACAACACGAGTAGAACATTTTGGGACACGTATGCGGGGCCTCCTGAGCGAGCGGAGACACTTTGAGACACGCACAAAACGAACAGGACAATTTTGGGACACCGATGCAGGGTCTCCTGAACGAGCGGGGGCACTTTGAGGCACGCACAAAACTTAACAGGACAATTTTGGGACACCTATGCAGGGCCTCCTGAACGAGCGGGAGCACTTTGAAGCACGCACAAAGCGAACAAGACAATTATGGGACACCTATG